>JAYMSY010000177.1:0-14543 GCA_036897685.1 Monsonia emarginata | reverse complement strand
GAGCCTCTCTCGAGACTACGAGTGCTACCAATGCTGTGGAGGGAATGTCTCGCACCGCGAAAGGCTGCCGCCGCTTGCTCTTGTGCTCCCTTCGTTGACGGGTCTTCCATTGTCCCTTTCGCGGTACCTGTCCCTTGGCCGGCTGAAAATGGAAATGTTAACGAATCAGCAACTGCCGTTGCATACCATGTTGAACATGCGTGACATGAAGCGTGCAAATCCATTTTTCACCAGCAGAACGTGTTCGCATAGATGAGTGAGTTTAAACCAACAAAGTAATATATACTCATACATACCCGCTATGACTGGATGATGAGAAGTCGCGTCGTGACAGTCTGAGTCCCGATTCAGCCTGCTCCAGTTCACGCTGAAGTTCTCTCTGCATAAAATGGAGACTTGTTACGCTGTACGCCTAAAACTTTCAGCTTTGGACAGCTAAGAGATGTAGATCACGCTTTTGTTTAGGCTCCGTATGGGTGTAGGAAGATAGAAACAACAAATTTTCATCACAAGACAAGACTACCCCCTCGATGATCAAGACCATTATTAAATACTCCCGTTGTCCCAAAATGAGTGTCCTATTTGACTTTTTGCCAAAGTTAATGAATAGGGCATTATGTCTTTGACCTTTCCGGCTTTCCCACATGCCCCCCTCTGTGATAAACTACTTTGTATTGGTAACTAACTACTCTTAATAGAATGGATATTAATGGTATTTCATGCATATTTGCTTCCACGGAAGAAGAGTAAACACTCTTTTGGGGACATCCAAATTACAAAAGTTAGCATACCATGCAACAGAGTTCGGATACTGAAACCCAAAGGGAAATGTTTCTATATGTATTCCTGGTAAATGTGTCTCCTAAGCATCATTGCAACAGGGATCCAAACTGACCTGTAGAAGTACATATATGTGCTCCCAAAGGAGGAGGATCTCGACTGAAGGGTCCTAAGGCTCTTTAGTGTTTATGAACAGCTGAACACTACCCTCATTGTCAATGCATAGTCAATCCATCATTATTTACCGAACTGAATACGTGACACACCAAGTCTATATAGTTCCCACATTCTCTAAAGAGAGCTCTTACCTGTGTTTGCCTCTCCTTCTCAATATCAAGATTGTAACGCAGCTCCCTGGTTTTTGCACGCTCCTGTTCCAGCAACCGCTGTCTCTCAATCTCCTTTTCTACTTCAGCAGCCCTTTCCCTGATTACATGTAGGGGTCAGTTGTAGTCACAAGATTAGCTACCTGAAGGACAAAGATAGAGTACAACCTATCGAGTTCTTGCAGAAGTTCCGCTTCCTGCAAAGCTGCCTCTTCTAGATATCTCTGGCGATCACGTCGTATGAGGAGTTTCTTTTGCCTGCGGACTATTATGTCTTCTTGGAGTTCAGACTTCTCGCTGATGACAAGGGAACCATTTCAAAGTAAATTCAGTAAAAAAGTAGGATAAGACAAGTAATATTGACCCTATTCTAACATCACTTTAAACTGAAAATCTATATCCAACTACGAAGGTTATCTTGAAGAGAAAGGGAGTATATAACACTTCACTTACATAGAACGAATGTGATCCTTGATTTGCTGAAGACGATTATTGTCTTTAACAGACACTGGATAGCAAGAAGTGGCACAATAAGAAAAAGACGTAAAGACGAATACTTAGTGCTTTTAAAAATCATAGGGCAGATCATTACGAGCCAGACAAGGAATTTGATGCCCATCTTTAGAATCATTGGATGATTCCGGTGGAGCATATTTCTTCTGAAGAATATCCAGTTCTATTTCAGCCTCCTCAAGTTCCTACAGTAAATTTGAACAAAATAACTACATCTAGAAGGTTGGAAGCAACAGAGAAACCATATGGAATGATCACACCCTTCTTACCAAATTGTCTCGGTCAACTTTATCTGAGAATACGTCCAAGTATGACTGAGCAGAAGTTAGATTGGCAATAACCTGGTACAGATGTATTATATTATTATATAAAAAGGAAAGCTTTTTAAATAGGAAATAAGAATACCTATCGCTAATTCAAGAAAAATGGAAAAGAAAACGATGTCATAGCTACGATACGATAACTTTGAAATGACACAAGAAGACCAGGCTCAAGAGATGTTTTGAATATTAATACCTTTGCAACTACAATAAAAAGATTATTTGCACCTCTACAATGTTTATAATGCTATGTTACCTGGAGAATTGATTCCTGGATACTCTCAAACTCTGGGTCAAGTTGTTTTGAAGTTTTTGACGAGAGAACTTCTCTTAGGACCTTGCATGTAAGTTAAGAACTTTAGTGATAGTAAAATCTGCATATTTTCACTCTACTAAAACAGTAACCCAGTTCCAACAATAATGCTTCAGAAATATTACTGTTTTCGTGTAACTATTTTAATTATGCATACCTCTTTAGCTTCATCCCCCTCGTTTTTCAATCTACACAGGGCTTGGCATGCCCTTTTCTCCAAATCCCCAAGCTTACCTTCTAGAAGAGAAAATGACAGAATATTTAGGGGCATGCACATTCTAGGAATTTATATATCATATAAATAAATGAACACCGGATATACCAGTTTTGGAAGACCCTAATATTTCGATATTTCCCCAAACGTGATCAGGAATCAAAGATAGATCTTCGGCAGGGGAGTAGAGGCATGCACCGGCAATAAGAGCTAATGAAAGTTGTATTAGTGGTCCCTCACATGTAGGATTAGGATGTTCTCCCAATCCACGGAGAACTTTATCAGCCGCCGCAAGAAAAGACTGTAAGTGGTGCCGATTAGCAAATGGGATGTAATCTACAATAAGTGTCATTGCACGAGTTCTCAGCGGTAATGATGCATCAGATGATGCCAGCACAACAACCATATCCCATGTACTTGAAACCAAATGAAGCAAAGTGTTCTCAGGAACAGAAACAACCAGGCCAGATGAGAGTAACTTATTGCAAAATGTAGAAGATTGCATTACAGTTGCTCCATCTGTGTCTTGGCCTATAACTTTTCCCAAGTGCTTAAGTGCAATAAAGCGTTGCTCGGGTTCAGGATGACCAAGCATCGTACAGAACAGATCGGCAAGAGGAACTTCACTGTCAATTAGGCTGTGAATGCCTCTTGTGAGAAGATTTGACAACCATTTATCAGTTTGCAAGCGCCAACCAACTTTAGGCGCACTGCAAGCAAAGATTTTGATTGCTGAACAAATAGTAGACATAACACTGTCCAAGCTAAAAGGTTCAGGCACTCCAAGTATACAATCAAGCATCGCAGATTCAACTTGCCAGCAATGTTTTTCTAGGAGCATCATTATGATTTCAGCAACTCCTTCCAGACCAACCTTCCAATTTACCAGAGATCGATCATCAGACTTAAGTGGAAATGGAGCTCCAATTTCATCTTCAGTGCTATTACATATAACTTCAAGAGAAGATAAGCATCTCGAGTACACAAAACATTCTGCCGATGTAACAGTCAGCTTTCTAGCCAGTCGATGATGAAAATTCCAACATAGCTCGATAGTTTGATTAAGCTTGATAATAAGACCCTCCAAGTCTTTACAGAAATCTTGTATTTCTTCTGCAGATAAGCAGTAATCCTTTACACTTACGCTCAAATTATCAATTTTGTTCCGTTCTTGAACCTCAGAGATCTTGGATGTATGAGAATCATGGTAAACATCGAAGAGAAACAATGAATGTGATCCTGAATCATTGTTGCAAGGGGATGCAATGCTCATATCTAAGGAGTGGAGTGATTCAAGAGGAATAACACCAATGGTTCTTAAAGTTTGAACCAACAAAATTTTGCAACTTTCCATAACACACTGAAATGCTGAGAGGTAATCATGGAAAAAAGTTGTTGGCTCAAAAGCAGTGAAATCAGCCCACAAGGTTAATGATTGCAACATTTCTCTTCTGCGCCGAAAGGATAAACAAGGAAACACCGAGGACAAAATAAATATCGTGTGTGCTCTACTGTATGCTTCTGCAGAACCATCTTCACTCTCAGGTTTTAATCTGATATTATTCAAAAGACCATCAAAGCATAATGACTCGTAGTTCAGACATGAATCATCAACCATTGTTTTTTCCTCATCAGACACCTTATGCAATGAATATGAAATGATGGGCTTCAACAAAACCAATATAGAATTCAGAAAAGACACATCACAGTATGGGGCTCTACATAGGCATACCAGTAGTTGCACCACTCTAGGTATCTCAGGCACCATAGCTTCCATGTGCTCTGCTACAATGGCTTCAAGTATATACAGGATGATTGCTTTGGTGTTTTTGGCAACATGTCCTTTCAGATGGTCAAAACCATTTTGAGAAGCATGTTTCTTTTTCTCAAAAAAAGAACATGAACACAAGTCAGAAAACCAACACAAAACATCAGGCAGCACACTGGAAGAAAGAGATCTCAACTGCAACCCAACAGCCTCCAGAATGATATCTCCAAAAACTTCAAATTGCTTTTTCATATTTGGGAAAAATTTACTCAGATCCGGGTAGATAACTTGAAAAGACTTGTCTACACGCTGCTGGTGAGACGGTTCAAAGTTCTTCACAACTGAAGCATCTTGTGGGCCTCCTGGTTGTTCGATGGTGGCATTTTGTTTCTGGTTGACTGCGCTCTCTACTAATGCAAGCTCATCGGTAAATATAGATAGTAAATATGTCAGCTGTGGCAGATCTGATGCAAGGAACAGCCGATGGTCTATATACTGTTTTGCATTACGAGACACTGCCATCCAACCAAGAAATCGCACCAGAGGTGAAGCAGAACTTGAGAATGTTGGTATCCTTTCCATCCATGCTGAAGGTGTGATTAGATTTCCATACTGTACACCGCTGCTGATATTGAATGTAAAGTTTGACCCATCGTTACCACCACTTGAGGCAATTACCAACTTCTGAAGTAGTATCCAGCGGCGCTGTACCCCGTGGATTTTCTCCACATCCAACTGAAAATTCCCTTCTTTCAGTTGATGATAATAGGACGTTAGTGTTGTGTTCAAGTACGCAGCAGAATCTAATATGATATCAATAACAGATCCAGGGGCACAGTATAGCTTTGTGGCTGAGTGCAACAAAAACACAAGACAATGCAAGAGAATTTCATGCATTGAGTGTTCTTCTCTTTCTAATTGCTGAACCGAAAAATAGAACAATAGAGCTTGGTTTTGTCTAATCAAGGTCACAGCATCTACATATAGTACATCAGCAGGCGACAACTTTACAACTTGCTCATCAAACCCTTCAGTGTAATATGAACAAACATTTGTATCCGCCCCCTTCTGGAACTTCCTGTCTAACTCGGCAGCTTCAAGCAGTATTTGAAGAACAGTTTTGTCTCTTTCGCTTTCAAGTTGAGCTATTTTTTCCAAGTTGCCTTTATTCTTCCCAGAAGCTTTTCTGCGCTCTGAAATTTCATAATTCATTGACTCTTTAGACCCAAGGCTATTCCTCTGATTCATAACAAAAGTACTGGTTGTGTAAGACGTCAAGAAAAAAGGGTTGACATAGCATTCTGCTGCCAAGAGCAAGGCATCTATGGCAGCATTATGACCCTCAATGGTAACCTCATGCTGTGAGTTCAAGTTTAATGCCAAACGCCGAAATTCAGAAGCCCTTAGCTCACATTCACGATTGTTAGTCAGCTGAAAATAATCTGCTTGCAGGTTCAAGTATTCGGTATTAAAATCCGTATCTAGTACTAAGCCCTGGCTCAATAGATTTAGCTCAGTTACACGATTCTGATCTGAGCCAGGATCTCCATGGGTAGCATTCAAGCGCATCTCATTTGGCCAACCAGAAACATTTATGAGACCTATGCTTCGCAATTCTGGAGGGGCAAAAAGAAGACTGACATCTTCAAAAACATCCACCTTTCCAGTTGTACCAGATACATCCATCTTTCCATCAGTTTCATCTTGGCTGTTTGGTTTTGAAGAAGCTCCTCCATAGCTAAGTGAAGACTCATGATCCAGGGTTGTAGAAGCAGGGGACTTGCAAAGATCAATTTCAGGAGGTAACTGCATGTGAGGTTCTAATATCGAGAGAAGCACACTGCATGAAGAATCATACGATCAAATACAATTTAATGGGACAGTGAAATATACTGTATAGTCTACAGGGTATCAGGCCCATCCAATTTATAATCTCTACAGAAAGTTTTTTATATAGAATAATCTCTACAGGATGTTAGACACTAAGTTTATAGGGAGGGGAATGAGATATAGCATCCTCGTTGTTACGTTTATCTATATGCAACACAGTCTGCTGTTTAAATGCATTCAACCATTTGGAATAGGAATCTCTCATTTTATTAGAAATTGTGGTAGTTGTATATACATTCATATTATTTGCACTTCATAAGAACTCATTTAAATAAACAACAATACATAAGAGCGTATATTATCACTCAAATTAGTAATCAACCTTATGGGAGCATCATGCATGGATTGGACTGTATCTTATATATGAATATAATTATCTTATTTTTCAACTCATTAAGTCTCTAGGGCTGGCTAAGGGCCTCAAGAGTGAAGGTCTTTGTTCCTAGAAAATGTAACACCAGAAATTAAAAGTACCAAGAAACATTTAACAGTATGATTCAGTTTGAAATACCTAGGAGTAGCTAATCCACGCCTCCACTCAGATTCTAGAGAAGGAAGAACAGCTGGCTTATGAACTGCCGTACGGATTACATTGAGAGCAATCAAACAGGTATGCTGTTGCTTTTCCATAAAAGTACTTGATACATCTCCAAATGCTATTGTACTTCTTAATGCATATATGGCTGGATCAAGAAATGGCTCGAGCATCTCCACAAGAAAGAGAATTTTGTGCTTAACTTCCTGAAATGTGTTCAAGAGTTTAGAATACCATTTCTGATGGTCACAGAATTAGCAAGGCTGGATCAAGAAATGGCTCAAGCATCTCCAGGGGTAAGAGAACCACAAATAAATTATGTGACACAGATGATGTACAACAGTTTCTTAGAACAACCTTGACCAGATAGCATATATTAGCAACATAAAATGCATACCATACAATGCACTTTGCGAACCAGATACAATACCTTATATTTTCCAAGTACATCGTCCATGTGCCCAGATAATGCAAGCACAATGTATTTGAGGGCGGCCCGAGCACGGACAAGTGAATGGCGAGAACCCTGGGAAACATACTATAAAACAATAAGACATTCACTACATCCCATTTATCAGACTCCAAGAAAAAAGAAGAAAATTTCCATTAAAGCAGAACACGCCACAAAAGAGGAGCTAATGGAGGGCTGACTACAGAATTCCCACCCTAATGATCTCTTTTAAATGCAGAGCAAAAAACTAATGACAAATTTACAATTACTAAGCTAACTTACAGCTCAAGCCTCAAGGTTAGTAGAGAATACAACCAGTAGATCATACAAGTCCCACTCCCAGCTACCATAATGCAAGGAAAGGTATATGATATGGAATCTGGCTTTTACTTGATATGAAACTAAAAAATAACGCATATCCAGTTACTGCAGATTGCCTCACTCTGGGAGGTCTCTAATCTATCCACATGCAAACTAATGAACCAAAGAAGGCATGGTTCAGGAATATCATAGCACTTGAAAAGAGAATCAAAGTTCCGCAACTAATGATTAGGATGACAGACAAACAAACAGTGAAAAGAAGTCACGAAGGACAAATTTTGGCTTTGAACAACAAACATCCATTCAAAATAGTGTGCTTTCAAGCAATAAGATTATCATAAATGCTAACACCAACAATCATTTCAAATGTTTAGAATTAAAATACAAATGGTCAATAAATGGACCTGGATTATACTCAAAAGGTCCTCTAGAAGCTCCACAGTTAGATCTATCTGCATCACAATTAATGCCAAATTGAGAAATGAAACATAAATTGCAAATAATTAACATAAATAGCATCTGCCACAGACCAACCTTCGCGATCACCTGAGCCATCCATGGTGCAAGCACACTAGAACACATATCAATCAGAACACATGCAGCCTTAGCCTGTAGAAGTCAAGCCTACAAATTAAAGCAGTTTGATTTCCAACATATGCAGATATTTTACTTGAAGCTAAGCTCTGTAAGAGATATAATAAACATTATTAATTATTAATAGTGGAGAGTTTCATTGAAGTATTATGTGTGTCATGCACTGAACCATCCACTGTAAGTTCTTGCCAAGTGGTTACTGAATATGGCATGATAGAGGAGAATGAAATGATAGTTTGAGATGATGACAGTAGCAAGAAAAAAATTGCATTCAACATAATTGTCTAGGAAGTGTATATCATCATGTAAAGGGTCTGCAATGATTTATACCTCATGAGAGTTAATTATTTTGTAGTAAAGTTAGCTAGATACAGAATTATTAAGTTGAATTAGCATGGCTTTTTTGTGTATGAGTGAGTGCATTACGTGCACATGTGAATATGCTACCAAAAGTGCACGTATGATATGTGTCTGTGTGTGTCTGAGAGAGAGAGAGAGAGAGAGAGAAAGAGAGAGAGCAATTGTGAAGATGCTGTATGTTGGCATTAGATGAACAGAAAAGAAATATGCTACTGAGACACTAGAAAAGAGCCAAGAGTAACTAACATGTGACGGTGAAAACGATGACAAATAACCAGCACAGGCATGGAGAAGTGGACGGTATAATGGTGATGATGAAGTAGCAACAATCTGCAGATTATGATCGCCATAGTGAGGAAATAATAATCTAGATTCTAGAGATTATTTAATTGTGCAGAGATTGCCATAAATCACTTAACAAAAACAAGTTTAAAAAAAAAGTGAGCACATTAGATGCACCTGAGACAGGGCTTGTTGCACAAAAGGTTGTTTCCACTGGGAAAAACTATCATCTACGTGATCAGAAATACTGTTCATTGAAGGACGGAGTGCTACATATATGTCAAAAACAAACATGTCATATATGTTATTCAAATACGATCAGTCTCAAAAGACTAACAGGTTTTTTAGGCAAAAGGATAGGGCAACGCCTTTCAGCCAATTTGGTGTCAGACACAACACAAGCATTGAGAACTTGAGAGGTTAGCTTTTTAATCTTTCAGTTTCTAACAAACGAGGTCTTCACCAACCCCAATATGTTTAAATCACCTGGATTTACACCTTCTGTTGACAAGCAACGGCTACCTGTCATTACCTCAAGGCATGAACTGCCTTCAAAATCCATTATTTTACTTAACATAGAGGAAAGCAATCTTGGATTCTCTAATACATTTGAATTGCTCTCCTTCAAGCATAACAGGCCAACAAAAACAAGTCATTACTAGTTTTCAAAATGTTGGTGAATGGACATGAAACTTCACAATCTGTTATGTAGTCGTGAACTACTCTAACCTAGAGAGGCTGTCTGGTAAGTATACTTTACCTGGCAGCAACGCTTGTACCAGTGGTAATGCAGACCAAAAGTCAGAAGAGCTGTCTGCCAACTTGCGGCAAAGAAGAGGCTGCCGGACATATAACCCAAATTAAATTGATGGATAAAAATTATGGCATGTGAAATCCAACAAAACAAAAGTATTATGGTGCTTAAGGAATGTTGTAAGCCTAATACTGTAATCGACCTGTGACGCACAAGCATAAAGAACATGTAAAATGCCTTCTTCCACAACTGCTATGTCCAATATGCTAATATAGCTGGAGTCCCAGTGATCATCAGGTATCTGGAATTCTTCTCCAAACAAGTTTGAATAGTCAACTAAAGGAACAGGATTGCATAATTCAGATTTTGACGTTTCATCTGAAGGAGATGCAACTTCACTTGAAGAGGATGATTCTTCTAGCACCACAGAAGGCCCTATGAGCTTGTGCAGAATTCTAGAAGCCTGAGACGAGAACAGCATAGAGAATTAAAACAAACCATCCAAGTATTGCAATTGGCCACACTGGTCAAGAAAATATGTAATGGAAAGAATTGCAGTACCAATCTGCAAATAGACCCCAGATCCGGATCTTTATATGCTTTTCTTAACAACATAAAAACTGCATCTGGACGGAACACTATGGAACTGGATGTAGAAGGTGACGTGCCCCGCGATCTCCTTGGCTGCATATTCACAGCATGAAGAAGCATGTTTGGTTACCTATCACTAGCACAATGCTGGATGAACAACTCTACAGATTGACTAAGTCGTTAGAGAACAGGACAAAGAATATCAGAATAAGCACAACTACATGTTCATCCTGTGTCAATTGGGGGCATTTGTCCGACTGCCTCAATTTCACTCCCCTTTACAAAAAGCAGACAGGTTAAGGATTAAATCTATCACTTGTATGGCAAAATGGTCATACTGCTCAACTCTGTTATATGCACTGAACTTGGCATTCAGCTGCACTTATTTCTCAGGAAGGACAGACCTCCATATGCCTAGAAATAAAATGGTTCACAACACTCTAAGAAACCATTATAATTGATAGAGACTATCAAGCAAATGGCTGAAATCATATGAAACCATCAAGCTTATACAACTATTGAACTAAGTAAACACCCACACACACACATGTAAAGGTAAAAAAACAGGTTCTTATGAAACTATAAACTTGGCAGATATAGAGCAGATACTGAGTACATTGTACCTTACTACATAAGATATGACCTAAATTTTGAAACATGATTCACTTAAGCAATTTTTCCATGCAAATATTAGAGCCTTAGAACTCTGCAACATTTGCATGAGTTTGAGTATGTACATGTCTATACATACAGTTCATAAATGTATGTGTAATTGTGTGTATATATTCAAATGTATATGCATCTGTGTAGCCACAATCTTCAAAAATATGTTCGAGTTCAACATTCAGAGTTACCAAATGCTTTTGGATGTTGTTTTTAGCCCTTTCAGTGTACAACAATTGGAACCAAACACATAGCATCTAGACACAAATTAGTGTAACAAGAGGGATTTTTAGTTTTATTTTTTCAGTTAGAAAAGAGTTATGTAAATACTACGAAACAAGTATAAATCAGTGCAAAGAAGGCACCTCAAAATTGGATGAAACTGTCAAGGCTGATGCCGGCTGACTGTTTTTAGAAACATCAGCATCTGAGCCTGACAACCTTCCATTTTCTCTGCACTAACAAAAACAGTATTAAACGTGGAATGAAATCATATTGCCTAGTAGACAGCGTATGCACACGAAAACTAAATGGCTGCAATGACAGCGGCATGTGATGGAGGACAAAATAAAAGGTAAGGCTCATGAGAAAGCGGATACTAAGCAAATACACGGAAACTGAGAATGAATCAGATAAGCTATAGTAAAGAAAAGGAAGTAAATATCATTTTGGATCCACAAAAGTTTGTCAACCATATTGGAAAAGCCTAGCAAGCATTATTTCATGACAGCTAACGAACAAGCATGTGAAATCGCGTTGGTACTAGGAGAAGCATCTATGATATTAATATGAACTGTATACTAACCTTTCTTTCAGAATATGGAGTATTGGATAAAATGGGCCAACAAGCATAGCAAGAAAACGCAAGTTAGGCTCAGCAGCATCTGAGAAGCCATTAAGATCTATCTGCAAAGTAATAACATTAAACACGCATGCTTGACATGGTTCTGCAGAAAGAGAAGAAAACAGAAAATGAACTAAAGAAAGAACAAAAACCAAGCCAAGATAACTAAATATACCTCAAGTTGAGGAAGGAATGGAAGCAACCGATTTGTCATGTCTTGAAGCAACTACAAAATAATGGGCATCAGAACAAAAAAATGATAATACAGGGATAGCAACATAGTAACACATCATCAGCTGGGGCATTAACGTGATCCACCTGAAGATGCATATCGTGAACATCTTGCTTGTGTGATATTATGTGTGGCAATAGATGATTAACAACTGGTTGAAATTCTGGTTCAAGGCCAGTCACTGAAACCCCAATCAGCTGTAGGAAAAACATGAAGGTGAAAACAGAGAATAAAGGATGGGCCAACAACGGAGAGATCATATATGTGTATAAGTAAATACATACATAGATATGCACACACATTACCTGTATGAAAAAAATGGCTATGGGGTTCCCCCGCAAGCATGATATCCTCACATAGCGGCACGGAGTGTAGTTCATAGGGTAAATCATGTCACGTCTTGGTGCTTCACAGCGTGGGCGAACCTTGACAAATGTCTCGGGCTAAAAGACAAAAAAAAAGCAGCACATATCATTTAAAAAACAAAAAATATAAATTCCCTCCAAATCTTGTACATAACAGAATCTTTCGCAAAGAGCATTTCTTGTTGTTATAGAAATACCCACCTTTCATGGTGAGGGGGTTTTGGCAAGAACCCCGTTTGTTGATCACAAAAGGCACTTTAGTAAAACCATTCACCATAACATTGCGCATAGAAGTACTTACCTACCCACTACTCACATTCTCCATTGAAGGCAGAATAAAATTTTAATGATTTACAGAAATGCACATTGCCAAAATAATATATTCTGATATTATTTCATCCATGTTTCAGTTTTTTCTTTCTACATTTTTTTTGCAAAAATTGTAGCATCAGTGCTTTAATTTCCACATTGCCCTCATGTTCTTATCTGTTTTCTATGCTCAAGTATGGTTGTAAATAACTTGTTGGAGGGGTATTACTGGCAATTCATACTTAACTCAGTTCTAAAATTAAAATGATGCACTTATTTTGTAAGAACATAAATTGAGCTACCAACAATTATATCATGACAAAACCAACACACAATTGAAGACATTTTCTAGTTAAAAAATCGAGAACCCACAAAAATTGAACAGAAAAGGAACAAGATAATTCAAGAAGCTGACCTTATAGCGTAAGCCAACAGCAATTTCCCATTCAAGGACGGACTTGTTGTAAATCCGCAAATGCGATAACAGGCAAGGCTCCTGGGTAAAACGAAAGAGAAGCGTTAAAAAATCAAACGACGAATCAAAATTAGCAGAAAATGAAGAATCGCGTTGAAGAAGAAGAAGGTACGTCGAGTTCTAGAAGAATCCATTCTTTCGTGTTGGTGGCGGTGGACCAGTGAGTGCGGAGGTCGGCGTCGAGGACGTGAAGGGCTTTCTGGGAAGGAGATTCACGAGACATGGCCTTCACTTTGTAGGGCAAAGGCTTCACTCGAGGCTCCAACTCCATCTCCATTTCCGATTCGATTCGATCCCAAACCAGCTCACCAATCCCCAGTTCGATTCTCAGCTGCTCAGCACAACTCTACAGTTTCTTTTTCAGCTCTTCTTCTTCTTCTTCTTCTTCGTCTTCTTCCTTCAGCTCTCTCTCTCTCTCCGAACAGCAACACTCACACAAGTCTTCGACTACTGGTTCTTGTTCGTTTCAGTACGGGTTGGGTTGGGCTGGAGTGCTGGACTGAGTTGGGTTTTAATTTTTATGTGGGCTGGTTTGGGTTCATATGGGCTGGGCCCTAGAAAAAATTGAATATTTTTAATTTGTTTAATTTAGTTTTTTATTTAAAGGCTATTGATTTTTTTTTTTCTAATTTCAAAGAACCAAAATTTTGAGGAAATAGTGATATTCCAAATCCAAACATTTCACTTCCATGAGTTTTAAATCTTAATTTCAGATTTAACTATGTAAGTGTTCGTATTAAATATTAATCGGTAAATAATTAAAAAATTAAATTGGTAATTTGATATATATCATTCATAGAATAAAAAATTAATAGAATAGGAATTGTCTTTTTTTAAAAAAATATTAGAATCAAAACTTTAAGAAATTAATATTATTTTTAATAAATAATGAGGTATCCCATAAAAAAATAAAAAAATAATGAGGTGAATTTTATCATTCATTATAAAATCTAACTTTTATACTGTGTATATAGATTACTTTATTCTACTTCAAAATTAACTCTTCTGTTTAACTATCTACAAAAGTTCCCTAAAAATGGGTACTAGTGATAAACCTATACCCCAAAATTCATAAAAAAATTTTTTTTGCATATTTTGACAAAAATACCCCTATGTAAAATGAGTTGATAAGTTTGTTTTACAAAAATTAAATGAGGATACTTTAGTCAAAATAGCGTGAACTTATGAATTTTGGGTGTGAATTTATCACTCTCCTAAAAATACTACATGTTGTGAAACTAATGGAAGTGAGAGTAGACGAGAGAATAAATATGAGAGAGAAAAAGAGAGCTCTTTATTGAGAGATTGATTGAGTGATTTACATATGAGGGGAGCACCCCTATTTATACACATAATTGTATATACTCGAATAACGTATCATTTATAGTACATCCAACGATTCTTAAACTCATCCTAGTGGAATGTTTACGATGGGGTAGCTAAAATTTGGCTATTCATGTAATTTATGGGCTTAATTATTCATGACAGTTTTTCTGACAGTGGGAGACTGCCATTTTGGCAGTCATCACATTGCAATTCAACGAACTGAAATTTTTGCTTCAACCGCTGATTAGTAGATAGTTGCAACTCGCTAAGGCCATCCACAATGGGGTGCCAAAATAGCTGTCATCACCGTTGCGGCA
>JAYMSY010000176.1:0-14552 GCA_036897685.1 Monsonia emarginata | reverse complement strand
GGCTAAGGTTTAAGTGTTCATGTTTTATTTTGTTTCTTTGATGTATGGTTGCCTCTGTATCTTGCTATGATTCAATGAAGTTATTGATTATAAAAAAAAACTAAAAAAACCAGCCGTTAAGATATTATAGAGAACAAGAAAATTCCCAAAAGCCTGCTTGAATGATCACTCAGGTGACCCCTGTAACAGTGCTACCCTGTTATCAGATGTCATATGGTACCACTTATGTCCTACTAGGAGGTAACCATTGTTTTCCTTTCATTTTGTGCCAGATACACTTGGGTAGCTTCATGGTTAACTAGATTTTCTGGAAATATCTGTTTTCTTAGTTTATTTTTGTGATTTTTTTAATTTTTAACACTCTTTGCCATTTTCTCCAAGAAGTTAATGTAGTTTCTCCCTTTGCAGTGGGCTGCAGTCCAAATTTGTTGCTCTTGATGACTGTCATTTTTATAGGATCAACCTAATGTTTATTTTTGGGTTAATTGCACATTACTACCGTGTAGTATTGCCCACAAACGGTTGCTTCCCCAGAAGATTTTTCCAGGATATGGAACTACACTTTATCCCCGTTTTCAGTCAATTTTATAGGACTTTTGTATTCACTCTAATTAATTACCACACAGGATGTACTAATTAATTATATAATGTAAAATGAAAAAAAGTAGTGGTGTAATGGGAAGGCATATGAGGAAATTTTTTTTACAGAACTTTTCTCGAAATTGCCTGAAAAACAAGGGAACTAGACTTAAGGGTGCCGGGAAGATTCTCTAGGGTAACCATATTTTTGTGGGAAATACTACAGAATAGGTGTGTGCAGTTATCCTTTTATTTTACATGGCTATGCCATTCTTGTCTATAGTGGGTGTGGGTCAAATTTTTTGAGGGAAGGGTAGAATTTGTCGTCTTAAAATCTCAGCATATGTATAATATTGCAGCATCAGTATGAGTTTGTGCTTGTGAAACATGAGGTTAATGTCACAGTTCTGATTATATGGCACTTATATTTGTTATATTGTTGTCAGCTCATAAACGCGATGCAGCCAGAGCTGAGGACGCACTGACTCTCTCATATGGCAGCGAACTGATTGGCATGCAAAGAGATTGGAATGAGGAGTTGCAATCCTGTCGGGAGTTTCCCCATACAACTCCTCAGGAAAGGTGTGTTTTCGTCTCATGTCAAGCTACATGTACTGTTATCCTTAACTTTCAGCTTTTCCCTTGTGCTATTACTTTCAGAACATCTATTACTAAGAAGAGATTTTGTTGCAGAATTTTGCGGGATAGAGCTCTCTACAAAGTCACATCTGATTTTGTTGATGCAGCAATTAGTGGCGCTATTGGAGTCATTAGCAGATGCATACCACCCATAAATCCAACTGATCCAGAATGCTTTCACATGTTAGTGGCACCAAAAAGAATACCATTGCTTTCTTTGTTATTTCATTCCATTTTATTAATACTTTTAGAAATATTTTCTTCTTTTGAGGAGTTCTATCAAGATCATTAGCAATGTAGAATATAAGAATAAATTGCAATGTCGTGTGCATGTGATGATATACTCTGCACTGCATCTTGATTTTGTGAGCTTATATTTTATTTCATCAGATTTTGACAAGCCTCTTGTGTCTGTTTTCAGGTATGTTCACAACAATATATTCTTCAGCTTTGCAGTGGATGCTGACCTTGAGATGCTTTCCAAGAAACGTTCACCAAATGTTATTTCGAAAACTGAGAGTGTAAACTCTTCGCACAATTCATCCGAAAAGGTTTCTAGCGGGACAAAGGGTGATGGAACAGCGGTTGAAGATTCAGATGTTTCTGCTGAAACACAGCTGGTTGACAGTGAGCAGGCAACATATGCTTCTGCAAATAACGACTTGAAAGGCACAAAATCCTATCAGGAAGCTGATGTCCCTGGACTTTATAACCTTGCTATGGCCATAATTGATTATAGGGGTCATAGAGTGGTAGCTCAGGTTTGTTGCAGAAAACTCTCCCTGATCTTGCTGCTTATATTGGCTTAAGTTTCTGTTACTGCTAATTGTAACTTGTCATATGTCAATGTACATCATTGCTTTTCTTGCCTAGCCTGGCCTACTGCTGGGTTTGTTTCCTAGGTCATGTATTGCTTACTTTTACATGCTCAGTAGTGGCTGTTCTTGCTTGAACAATATAACTTGACTTTCTTAAATTCTGATGGGTCATAGTCTCGTTTCTTTTTTCTCAGAGTGTTTTACCGGGAATTCTTCAGGGGGATAAATCAGACTCCCTCCTCTATGGTTCTGTTGACAATGGCAAGAAAATCTGCTGGAATGAAGATTTCCATTCCAAGGTGAAGGGCAGTGAAATTTTAGTTGCATCATGTTTCATATTTGTTTTTGTTGATAAATTGAAGTTGTTGGGATTCATTTTGGGGCATTGCTTTCACATATGAAATCCATTCTTGCCTTGTTAGATTTATCTGAAAGGAAGTATGATTTTTCTCCATAATTTTGTTTTCAATCAAATGATTTATTTCCTTGCAAATAGTACTAAGTGTTGTGTACATATAGGTCGTAGAGGCTGCAAAACGCCTTCATTTGAAGGAGCACTTGGTTCTTGATGGCTCTGGAAATGCTTATAAATTAGCTGCTCCAGTGGAGTGCAAGGGTATAGTTGGTAGTGATGACAGGTGATTATTTACCTATGGTTGAAGGTTATTACTTTGTTGCGGTTGACTCGTTTCCCGAAAACAACTCTTGTTTTCATAAATGACTATTCTTGTTTCCTCTCACTATTTTTATGGTTCAAGTGTCTAAATTTGCTATTAATTGTTATAAACATTGCTTTAAATATGGAAGTTGTGTCAGCTCAGCAAGTTATTTGTCGTACACACCACTGTATTAATTTTTCTTAAAAAATATATTTCTGAATACAGCTTTAAAAGAATGGAATTTTATATGCTTCATTGTATTGAATCTACTGGTTCAGTCCCAATTGTTTTAGATCTTAGTTCTTAACTGTCTTATTCCCTTTGAGTTTCCCTTTGCGTTCTTAACTATCTTATTCCCTTTGAGTTTCTTCAGCTTGTTATTATTATTGTAATCTCTTTCAGGCATTATCTTCTGGACTTGATGAGAGTAACTCCTCGTGATGCAAACTATACTGGACCTGGTTCCAGGTTTTGTATTTTGAGACCAGAACTAATTACTGCCTTTTGCCAGGTCAGTAGATAATTGATTGGAATTTATATCTGTACTTCATTCACACATATTTCTCAAGAAATTTGTTGCTTTGTTCTGGAAAGGCCAAGGCTTCAGAGGATTCAGAATGTTGCACCAAAGATAGAGATACTCATGATGGCCCTGGTGAAATATCTGGTGCTGATGAACCAGAAAAAACGGATGATGGGGCTGCCGAGTCATCCAACAGTGAGGTTAGATATTGCTAGATGTGTTTTCACTTTTCTTCTTTGTATGTATGAGTACGGGTCAATTGCGTCCGTTTTATTAAAATGGGAGACAGTAAATATTTCCAGAAGTGAGGTTATAGGTGCTGTAGTTAAGTAATTTATCATCATTTTCTGACAATCAAAACTGCATGAACTATTTTTTTTTTTAAAATGGAAATAATTTTGAAGTATAAATATTTCAGACTTGATTAGAAACATGAGAGGTCTCTGTCTTATTTTAGAAGTGTCGCAGGATTTGTGAATATGTTGAAATGTAATTAAATGTTCTCTGATGAGTATTTTGTGGGTTTGATCTAGCTCATGAAATTTACACTACCTATAAATAGGAAGGAACTCCAAATTTTGTTGGTAGCTTAGGAAGTTCTATCCTCTAAATAAGTGTTGAAATATAAATGTTCTATTGATTTTGGTTGTATCGCTCTGACTGTTCCTTGTCACAGGATAATACAGATGGAAAGAAGGATGAGGGTGTCCAAGAAAGTTCTTCTGCACTTGCTGACTGCCTTGAGTCTCAAGAGGAAATACTTTTTAACCCTAATGTTTTTACAGAGTTCAAGTTGGCTGGGAGTCAAGAAGTAAGAATTGAGAGTATTAAATTCTCCATTATTTACTATTGAGTGAAGATCTCTCTCAAAATAGTCCTTTATATTCTTTAGGACATAGCAGCAGATGAAGAAAATGTCAGGAAAGTTAGTTCATATCTTACGGATGTTGTACTTCCAAAGTTCATACAAGATCTTTGCACTCTTGAAGTTTCACCCATGGATGGCCAGACCTTTACTGATGCACTCCATGCTCATGGTATCAATGTCCGCTACATTGGAAAAGTAAGCGTTACAGTTCTTGTTACTTTTCTGTATCTTCTTTTTAAGATAGCAACTTGCAAAGATAACAGGGGAAGTGAACTTAGATCATGAATTGAATTAACATCGTAATATTTGTTACTTTTCTGTAAGTTACTCTTTTTCAAATATCTGTTTTGACACGTCATGAATTTTGCTCTAGGTAGCTGATGGTACCAAACATTTACCTCACCTATGGGATCTTTGCTCCAATGAGATTGTTGTCAGGTGTGCAAAGCACATTCTCAAGGTGAGCAGCATTATCTTGACTTACCTTAGCCAATTGATTTGTTCTATAATGTTTATGTTCTCATTCACAAAATGCATATTCATCTAGTACAACTTTCTTGTTCAGGATGCTTTGAGAGAAACGGAGGATCATGATCTTGGACCTGCTATTGCACATTTGCTCAACTGTTTCTCTGGTGCCTGTCAAGTTATTAGCACAGAAGTCTCTGCAAATCATATGCAGTCTAGAACTCAGGAAAAGGTATTTGTAACATATGCATCCTTACGTTGACTGCACTTTCTGTGTTATATAGCAAGTGGCAATGCAATCCTTAACTTTGGTAGAATGTGTTCTTCGAGTTCTGATAGTGGCCTTCAAGTTAAACCTTTCTGTTGTGAAGAAGTATCCTTTGGTTATCTGATGGTGATTGTATGGCCTTGTTCATAGCGGGTTAGTGTACAAATTCATTAATGTGGATGGGGCGATTCAGCAGACAGTTCTTAGTATAACTATAACGCTTGAGAACAAGTGGCATTCCGATGATGATTGTCCTATCCTACTTATACCAGTATGCTTATTTAGGATGATGAATTTGTGCTTAATGCAAAACTGGATCACTTAAACCAAACTTATTCAAGTGATTATCTGATCTTAAAACAGATATTGTCTTGCAATGATAGTGTGATTTATGGTTCTCGTATAAATGACTGGTATGGTGATTATTCAGCTGACAACCCCCTAAAGGTTTTAATCTTATACTGCTATGTAACAGGAAAAGTTGGGTCATCACTCTTCAGGCAAGGCTCATAGGGTGCAAACAAAGTTGAAAGGCAAGTTGGCGTATATGAATGTTAGCTCAGAATCTCTTTGGTCCGACATTCAAGAACTTGCAAAACTGAAGTATCAGGTACGTCTTGTCACTGACTTCAGTAGGTGGCTGTTTGATGTCCTTGGAAGTTGACATAGTATGTCTTACTACTGGCCAATGACCTTAACATTACATGTTTTTTGCCTGTAAAATATCTTTTGGGATGAGAAGGATGTATTCTCTAATGGTTGTGTGGTAGCATCTTGTTTGTGGGTGGTTGCTAAAGAGAATAAATACCAACTCTTTTGTTTCTTGATGCCAAGCTGTCTAACTTGTTCTATTTCCTCTTCATAATCTGTTTGTCAATTTATGGATTATACATTATACATATACTAAAATTTCACTTTGCATAGTTTGAGCTGCCAATCGATGCAAGATCCCGGGTGAAGAAAGTTTCAGTTATACGTAACCTTTGCCAGAAGGTATGCTGTTCTTCTTCCACTTTACCTATGTTATGCTCCTTTTTGTTCAATAATTTGTCTCATCTTATGCATTTTTGGCATTGTATTAATGTTTTGTTTTAGATATCCTTGTTGATGTAACGAGGATATCATTTGCATTTGTTCTATTGTGTTTCCTTGACTTGTGCTTAGTGCGATACTGGAAGACTCGAATGTATGAACTCTGCATTTTCAATTTGACACTTTAAAGTGATTAAAAACTTGTCCTCATTTGTTGTTTCAGAAGCAACTCTGATTGGTTGATATCAGAAAGCCATTTTGTTATTGATATATATATTTAGGGATGAGTACAAATGCACAGGTACCATGAGGTGACTTGAAGTACGTGCTCTTAGTCTTCTGAGGAAATCTGTTTGTCAAAAAGTAATTGCTTGAATAGACAAGTATAAACTCACATATAATTCTCTGTTTACCACATTGGACATTTTTCTTCCTGTTTGAAGTGAATAACATAGTACACTGGTCTTTTGGTTGCTAGTAAATAAATATTTGTATTATTTTTATTTGAAGAAATGAGTGTTCCTATTGGCTCCAAACTTGATTGTTACGTGCACGGTATAGTTGTCAACTTGTAAAAAGAAGATAAACCATGTCCATGGTGTAGTTTCTGTGACATTGTAACCGATGAATGTAGGTTGTTATTTTCTGTCTGATCATATGTCATTTAATGTTATACTATATTGATTGGGGTCCTGTAAGATCATATATTGTTGGAACTGTATTGTTTAGGTCCATGATTTTTTTAATATTACGAATTTACATGATGTCTATCGGTCATTTACAGTTGCTATTTGAATATTTTATTTGGTAGTTAAAATTAAGTAGACATTCATCAGCTTATTAGGGGGAGGAGATCTGTATTCTGTTAAAACTTGTATGGAACTGACTGAAGATGTGGTCTTCGCTAATATTTCTGCTTGTTATTTATAAAATGTGACCTGAATTTGTTTCCATAATTAATCTTGAGCTCATAAATGGATGGTTATCTCAACAGGTGGGCATAACCATTGCAGCACGCAAATATGACCTTGATTCTGCAGCTCCTTTCCAAACATTGGATATCTTGAATCTGCAACCTGTCGTGAAACACTCAATTCCTGTATGTTCAGAAGCTAAGGATCTAGTTGAAACAGGAAAGGCCCAATTGGCTGAGGTATCCTTTATCCCCTTTTAGTTGTTGATTGTGATATCAGTTTTAGTGGATTTCATATTGATGTTCAATATTTTGATGTAATTATAACTGGATGGTGCTAATAAAAAAAATAATAACTCAGTGTTTAGTGAAGGTTGTATAGAATCTTTGTTCGGGGGAAAGTCTTCATTTGTAATTGTGGAATAAGATCGTTAGAAAATGGGATTAGTGCATGATTAGGTGTGCTGAGATACTGATTATTGTGATATGTTTCAGGGGATGCTTGGTGAAGCTTACACCCTATTTTCTGAGGCATTTTCAATACTACAACAAGTATGTTTCTCTCTCTGTCTCTCTCTCTCCACCATCAGCTTTTGATCCATCTCTAATGTTTATTGCCACTTTGGTGAATCTCAATGTTTTGCAGGTGACAGGTCCAATGCATAGGGAGGTTGCTAACTGCTGTAGGTAGGATTCACATTATGTATCTCTGATTTAATTTCAGTGAAATTTTTTTACAAAAAGATCCTGTCAGCTCATTGATATAGTATGAACTCCATGTGCATTTTTGGAATGCTTAGTTCAGGGAGAGCTTGAAATGTTAACGTCTGAAATTTTATAATTGTGCAGGTACCTTGCCATGGTCTTGTACCATGCTGGGGACATGGGTGGGGCTATAATGCAACAGCACAAAGAACTAATTATAAATGAGCGTTGCCTGGGTTTGGACCATCCTGACACTGCCCACAGGTACTCCTTTCTCTCGTACATGTATGTAGCTAAATTTTGCCGTGGACGGACTAAGATTAACTTAATTTGATACTAGTTAAATGGAGCCGGTTTCTGTACGAGTAGCGCAGTGCATGAAGCTCCTCCCAAAAACCTATGTTCAGGGAAGGGACATTATGTTCTCAGCCTCACCCCTGATTTGTAGAGAGAGTTGCTGAGTAAGGCTGTTCATCTGTCTGGAATTGAACAGACCGGAATGAAATCCCTCATCCCATGGACCAAAGAAATTAGACTGGACCAGGCAGACCAATTTGCACCGAATTTAATTAAAATAATTAAATGGGAAAAATATAAAATGATGTTAAAAAAATTGAACAGTCCCGATCTGGTTTTTGGACCAAACCAAACCCTGAAATTTAACCCTTTCAACCCGGGATCAATGGTCTGTCCGATTCATTATTTTGCATGCCCCCAATTGAGTGACTTTTGGTTTACACGGCAACATTCATACTGTTGGGTAGGGATAAAGGGTTGCTGCCCTTATTTGATCTCATGAAATGAAGTAATATTTGAGTTTCAACAAGAGGAGAAAGGACTGCCTAGTTCCTGGGGCTCTCATTATTTATCAGGCCACCTTTATTTTCTTAGAAGGGTAGGGGTAAAAGGTTCACTCTACGCGCTGGTTTCAAATAATATGAACTTTATGCTCGACTTATATGCATATGATTTTTGACACGTCCTTTGCTATGGTTGTGCTGCAGCTATGGTAATATGGCTCTTTTCTATCACGGACTCAATCAAACAGAGCTAGCATTACGCCACATGTCGCGCGCATTGCTTTTACTAAGCTTGTCATCTGGTCCAGATCATCCTGATGTTGCTGCTACTTTTATTAATGTGGCAATGATGTACCAGGATATTGGAAAGATGGACACAGCTCTTCGCTATCTGCAAGAAGCCTTGACAAGGAATGAGAGACTTTTAGGAGAGGAACATATACAGACTGCTGTATGCTATCATGCTCTCGCTATTGCATTCAATTGTATGGGTGCCTTCAAACTCTCTCACCAGGTATGTAATATGTTTGGAGACCACTGCTTCTTGCTATACGGATTGTCGTAAAATATTTTACCTGATTCAAGATTTTAATATCGCAGCATGAGAAGAAAACCTATGATATACTTGTTAAACAACTAGGCGAGGGGGATTCGAGGACACGTGATTCTCAGAACTGGCTAAACACGTTTAAGCTGCGTGAACAGCAGGTGAAAGCATGGCCCTCTAAAGTTACTGATATTGCCAACTTTACTACTGGATTTTATGTAACCATCACTCTTTTATATTGCCAGATGACTGCACAAAAGCAAAAAGGCCAAGCTGTAAATTTGGCGTCAGCTCAAAATCAACTTGAATTACTGAAGGTGGTGTTATTAGTTTCTCGTCTACGCTATGAATATAAAACATATTGTTTAGTATAATTTAATTGTGAAGATGCCGGTTATGAAATAAATATCTTGCATGGGTTCTTATTTCGGTCAACAGTGATCTGAACATTCTGTTGGATATGTATGAATGTACAATTTCAAGACTGAAAAGTTCGGTTTCTCAAGCCTTTTTCTGGGCATATACCTCTGGTCGAAAAATCTAATTGTTCAACTTATGTTGCAGGCTCATCCAAATCTGATACAAGCACTTCAAGCCGTAGCAGGAAGGTCTGGTAATTCCATAAACAAATCTTTAAATGCAGCAATAATTGGAGAGGCCCGACCTCGAGGGCGAGGAATTGATGAGAGGGCTGTACGTGCTGCTGCTGATGCTAGGAAGAAAGCTGCAGGGAGGGGCTACGTGAAACCACAACCCGCAGTACCTTTATTGCAGCAGCTTAGTCAGCAAATTCTCAGTAACAAGGATGTCAATGGTCATTCTTCAAATTCAAATGGTACAACCGTGGAGAAGAAGAGAGAAGAGCAGAATGTTGCCGGAAAAGACCAGCCTGTTGGGTTGGGCAAAGGATTGGGGTCTTTGGATTCCAAAAAGCACAAGGGTAAACCTAAAGCTGAAGCTTGAAATTTACAAGTGCAGATTTAAATTAAACTATCTTGCTTGCAAAAGGCAGGTTTCTTTACGTAGTCTAGGATAATATATTTGAACTGTTTTGAGCATTGAGTTACCGCGATACCCTTAAAGGTTATTGAGATGCCATAATGAACACATTTAGTGCCTAAATTCGTAGAACAATCTTTGGTCCTACGGTCCTGAACCCAGTGAGCTGTAGTCAAATTTTGAGCAATTAGGGAATTGTATCTGACTAGTGAGATTTGTGGAATAATTTGACAGCATTTTTTGTCATCTATGAACATTAGAGCACCAAGGCGTGCGCAGTAGACATGGTAACTGATACTTTTGTGATGGTAATATGTTTACGTTATTATTGTTTTGCTTGTCAACAGGCATCTGCATACAGTTGATGAATGAGACAACTCGTCTTTTATAGGTGTGGGTGAAAGATCTAAGCTTTCGTTAATCGTTTCTAGGGCTTTTTCAATATAAAAAAAATGTCAATGTCATGAAATATTTTAAAGCTGCTAGTGTTATGAGGAACAAGCACAAATTTAAGCTTGAGTTCATATACACTTTCGTGCTTGAATATTTCAACTCCAATATAGATATGGAAAATTAGACTCCAAACTCCAACGAGCTTTGACTTTGTTAGTTCATATCTTAATCTGTTAAGGAAATTTTACTTTCTTAATTTATTTTCTAAACTATTTAGGGAATCAGGACTATATATATGGGTAGCAGAAATCGGGTTGTATTATATGTACATGCTGTTACACAGAGCAAGAAAAAAAAAAGCTTATCAACTCAATCATAGAGGATAATAATTGCAAATCGAGAGAAGGTGAAAGGAAGATGATTCGACTTTCTTCTTCGCGATCAAGTATTTCAAGTCTTTCTTCTTTGCGGTCAAGTATTTCAAGTCTAAACGATGAATTACTGATCGAAATCATTTTCAGACTGGGCTCTGCAAAGTATGCGGATCGATGCAATTGCGTCTCAAAACTCTGGTTTTCTGTCATCAACAATGGAGTCAGTTTAACCACAAAGAAAATCGGGAAGAGCTACCTATAATTCTCCTCACACAATACCACAACCTTGGAGACAGAACCGATGTAATTGATTATGTTACCTTAAATCATTCGTATCTCGAGGAATTTCCTAGTTTAATCTCTCTAAATTTTCTCCCGGAGGAAGAGGTTCGCATTCTAGCGGCGCATAAAGATTTAGTACTTTGCTGCTGCTCCCACTACCAAATTCTTGATAATCACGAAGTATACTATTTGTGTAATATATTCACGAAACAATGGACGACTCTTCCCCGACTTCCTCCGAGTGAGGGCAAGAATGATATAATCGGGTTTCGTGTGTACGATGACGACGGAGTTACCTTCAAATTCGAGGTGTTTCGTAGCACTCGTTATAAATATAAATGGATGGCCACTAAATGGAAGGTCGAGATCTTCTCGTCGGAAGATAGTTCCGGCGGATGGAGACAAGTTGACCTTATTGAGAAAGAGGGTGATGTGTTTGCGTGTTGGGAAACAAACATCGCATCCGTTTCTTACGACGGGATGTTAACTTGTTTTGCTATACGATCAAGATGTGCAATCGGATTCAAATTCAACCCAACAGGGGTGGAGCGCACTTATTTCCCCCTTCCTCCGTACTGTGGACTGGACACTATCATAGGAGTATGCGAGGAGCGTCTCCGGTTAGCCCAAGTGATTTGTGTTTACCCCGAAGATATCGCCGCTGGTTATTTTTATTATGACTTGAGCGGAACTCCATATCCAATTTTGCATATCTGGGATCTCGATGGAGAGAGTTGCGAATGGGAGTTGGTGCACGAGTTAGATATTAAGGAAATGACCGATTCGAGTGATTGTCCGCTAGTTAAGTCTTGTTTGCGACATATAGGCCGTTGGCCAGTATGCATAAACATTCTAGCTTTCCACCCGTTCGACGGAGATATCTTCTATATATTTTTCAAGTTCATGAATTTTCGCGAAGAACCGCCGAATAGTATCATGATGTGCAACGTAAAGAAAAGAAAACTTGGGCTGATCCGAGAGCTTCCAAGCTCACATTATGTCAAGAAAACCTTCCCACTTGCGATGCCTTCTTGGCCTACGGCTATTCCTCGTCTTCCACAATCGTAAGTTTGGTTAGTTGTTAGATACCTTAGTTTTGTTTTCGTTTCTTGGTCTTAGCCTTAGGTAATAGTTACTTTGATAAACAGTATTGTCGTTTATTGGATGTGAATTCAGGTCTCTAATGACGGCAGTTGATTTGGCACATTAGGTCAACCACAATTGGCTGTCACCGTAGTTGTGGCAGCTTGACGAGGTGATGGGCAGCTGGCTTCATGGTCAGGTGGGCTACCTGACCTCCCATATGTTTATTTTTTTCAACACAATTTTTTTTTTAAAAAATGTGGCACATCGCGACTTTTTTTTTCCAACAAGCTCTTATCTCAGATTAGGAACGAAAACCCTAATCGGGGATAAGAACTCTTGATCGGGAAAGAGAGTTCCCGATCAGAGACTCCCATATGAGACTTCCCGATCGATGACTCATCCCATATGAGAGTCCTCGATAGAGCTAACATAAAAAAAATGACTTTCTCCCCGACAGGGGACAAGGGTATTTAAGATATTTTGAAGAAAATGACCTCTTGATGTTTGCTGAAACTTTGAAGACACTTTGATGTAAAATTATAGATGGAAGTCATTTTTTATTTTAGCCCATTTGCAGTTGTCATTGAACTGACAAATTCGTTATATGCAATAACGATTACAGGTTCATTGGATTGAATCAAACATATTTTTGTTAAGTTAAGTCCTATAAAAAAATTAATCAATAAATGAGAGATTTTCAAAATATTATATCGGTAAACACATATTATTCCTCCTAAAAATAGGACTCCGAATTCCATATTTTAGTCAAACTATCTCCTAAATTAATTAGGGCAAAACTAGGAGTAAGTAAAATTGTGAATTGCACAAATCGGTCTCTTCAAATATGGAAAAGCAATTTTGTTCTTCCTCGTCATCACGAATTTCGAGTCTAGGCGACAATTTATTGGTTGAGATCTTTCTTAGACTCTGTCTTTCAAAGTATGCAGTTCGGTGTAAGTGCGTTTCCAAACTTTGGTTATCTATCATTAGCACTCCATATTTCGTGCGTCGGTGGTGTCAGTTCAATTACAAAAATGATGAGTTACCAGTGATTCTCCTTTCACAAGAGAATCACGGATTCCAAAAAGAGAGAGGATTTTGATTATCTCCCCTTGAGCGACTCGAATCCCGAAAGATTACCTAATTGTAAGTCTCTCGATTTCCTCCCCGCGAAAAATGTTTGTATCCTAGGCTCGCATAAAGATTTAGTCCTTTGCTGTCCCGAGGGTACCTATATCAAAGATTACTATCTATGCAATTTGTTCACAAAGCAATGGAGGACTCTTCCCGAGCCTCCTCCATCTAAAGACATAAACGCTGCGATAGCGTTTCATGTTTATGATGACCACCATGGTTATAGCTACAAATTCAAAGTGCTGCGTCTCACCCACGACCCCAAATGAAATTTGGGGATAATAGAGATCTTCTCATCCAGTAGCGGATTCAAGACCCGAGAGTCAGCGAGTGGGTGGAGACGGGTTGAAAATACTAGTGAATGGAGCGATGTGTATATGAATTACAATATGATCATCAAATCCGTTTGGTACGATGGAATGTTGATTTGTCTTGTCCCAATAATGTATCGATGCGAACACAAAGTTATTGGATTCGAATTCCATTATTCGAATGTGGATTGTACTCGTTTTCGTCTTCCTCAAGATTACCAACAAGGATACCATACAGTAACATCTACTATAGGAGTGGGCGGGGGGCGCCTCCTATTAGCCCAATTTGTTAAGTACAGACGTCCTAAAAATATCAAGTTGAAAATTTGGGAATTCAATTGGCAGAGTCGCAACTGGGAGTTGGTGCACGAGTTAGATTCCGAGGAAATGAAGAATTCAACGAATTGTGCGAAACTTAAATCTCATTTACAATCTCACAAGTGGTGGAAGAGTACCAGGATGATAGGTTTTCACCCGCGGGACGGAGATATATTGTTCTTTGGCTTAGCGAAGGAACCGTATGTTATATCGAACACTTGAGCTGTTCCGGAAGTTCCCGAGTATGCGTTTTTCGTTCTATGCCTTCTCACTTTTGATGCCTTCTTGGCCTACTAGAGTTCCTCTTTTTCCAACCAACAAAAACAGTGGTTGTTAATTTTGGTAGTTAATGTGGTTATGTTAGTTATGTTGACATCTCATTGTCCTCGGCTATGTTTTTTTTTTCTCTAGAGGCTTTTTGATACTTGTTTGGTAAATGCATGTTTTTGTAGGTTGTGGGTTGCAAACTGTCGGGTGTATGATCAAGCGGTGGGTTCTAATGTTACTGTTTTAAGAGCGAACATAATGGAGCAGTAGAAATGTGGTTGTCACATGCATAAAATGGGTGAAATCGAAAACGGTAGCCTTTCCCACAATGGTTCGCTGGCATTTTGTTGATTCCATATTGCAGCTTGGCGAGTTGCAATTTTTTAGCGTTAAAAATAGCATGATTATGTTGTGCAGAAGCGTAACAAGCGGTGGGTTCTAATGTTACTGTTTTAAGAGCGACTATAATGGAGCAGTAGATATGTGGTTGTCACATGCATAAAATGGGTGAAATCGAAAACGGTAGCCTTTCCCACAATGGTTCGCCAGCATTTTGTTGATTCCATATA
>JAYMSY010000175.1:0-14567 GCA_036897685.1 Monsonia emarginata | reverse complement strand
AGATCTTTTTAGGACATCATTATTAGGGTAATAGAGACAGTTGTTGCCTCTCAAAAAGTGAGTCCCAAGCGAAGAAAAAAATATATTAAAAAAAAAGTATATAAGTGTATGCCGACGAGCTGACCATGCAACTCGCCGACCTATCACTTTCTTTTTGAATTTTTTTGCGTTAAAAAATGAACAAAAAATAATCATACGAGAGAGGTCAAGTCACTGACTTGACCATGAAGACAATTGTCCTCGCATGGCCCGGATGCCGCAGCCAATGTAACAGCTCATTGTTGATGGTTTAGTTCATCTTAATGGGGCAACATGGGCAGTTGTCCTCCCAAAAGTGAGTCACACGCAAAAAATAAATTTGAAAATTTGTCATTTTTTTGAAAAAATAATTGCATTGAAAAATAAGCAATATATGAAAAATATTAGACCGACAACCTAACTATAAAATCAGTTGTCATTGCATCGCTTAATTGTCATAATGACAGCAGCAACTAACTACAAGAGTCACAGTCACTTTGACAGCCTATGGATGACTTTATGTTGACATTTGGCAGGAGAGTTCAATAAAACCAATAATAATTGGTGGGGATGGGCCTGAAGCAATCATGTGGTGCTTGTCTACACTGACTCAGAGGAATCTGACAGCTTCCTGTAAAGTATAATCACCATATCTTGATACATCACCAACCTTGGGACAATGGGACCCTCTGTGTGCATGCCTATTGTTAATTTTGTGTGGCTCTTCTCTATGCAGCCTAATTAGGCAAATCAAATTCAAATTTCTGGGCACTGAAATACAAACCATTTTTATTTTTTACCGTATTATTTATGATACTGTACCATGCAAGTCCCCAAACTGGTACATGCATACGAATCCAGAAATGATTTTTCAAATGGAATCCATTTATGCAAGTCCCAATACCTACGGAAATTATTTTCCTCGCTATTTTGAAATATTCACGATAGTAAACTTCTTGTTAGTTATTTTGAAATATTCACGATAGTAGACTTCTTGTTGACTAAAATTAAAGTCTAAATTGGCATCAAATAACACATTTGCACTGTACATGACTTTTTTGTTATACAGAATTTTCACGATAAATGTCGCATCTGACATAAATGTATACAGATATTAAAACCAACAGCATATTTATTAAATAAAGTCTATTGTTTCTTTGACAACTTTTGATTATCAGTCATTGACTTTAATAAATTATGAATTTGCATTGATAACTTATGAGAGCTACAAAAGTGTATCTTTACAACTTACAAGACCCCAACAAGTTTACAAAAGAACTCCGAATTTGTGTATCACAAAATTTTACAATATCCTTATCCCGCCGCGAGACTACAATTGAAAATCTCTCGGAGAATATCACATCTGTATGGGTTAATATATAACTGTATAAACTAAACAATCAATGTACATTTTGAGGAAGCAAAAGCAAAAAAAAAGCTCCCGGTTTACTTCTCAATGCCTTGCTGCAAGTACTGTATCAAATCATATCCAGCAGTGGTCCACTTGTTGTATGCATCCGTGCACGTCCGGATCATGAAATTGGCAGCTTCGCGCTCGCTCATCTCGGGATGAAACCTCTGGCGGAGATTTCCAATGGGGTCGCCTCTACTGAAGCATGGCAATCCGCTGTCTATCATCAACAAGACGGTGTTTATGATCCCTTCCATGTGACGTCGGGCTGAAAGATAGCCCTTCACACACAAGCTGCAAATATGCGGTTCCAAAATGTTATGGTTATGTCTGTAAATGGTAAACTGGAGACCGTATAAGGGGAAGCAATGCAACAAGGCTTATTAATATTACCTTACAAACTGGTACCATGAATCGCTCTTCATAACCCCTGATGGGTCGATTAGTTGCGTCATTTCATGGCTCAGCTTGAAGTGCGCACTTTCAAACCGCATGTTCCCGCCAGGTGATGTTTCCAGTATGAACCCAAAATCAATATGAACAAGCCTTCCCTCGCTGCAATTACATGAATTATCAAATCCTGCTCTCGGTCATACTTGTATTTTCAAGGAGTATTCAGAGGTATATGGAGATAAACCGGGCAAACATGATAATAAGACATCTTTCGCCAGTAAAAGTTAGTAATATTTAAAGTAAATACTCGTTCCGTCCCAAAATAAGTGTCTTGTTTTGAAAAAATGGTTGTCCCACAATAAATGGATTCCCTATGTTGTTCGTTCATAAGTGAGTTAAAGTGACAGACATTGTGGTACATGGGGGCAAAAGGAAGGAAGGTCGAGCACTAAAACTGAAATCCTTAATTTTTGCAGATAGTCGAGTGAGACACTTATTTTGGAACGGAGAGAGAGTAGGTGATCTTAGAGTACTTTTAGAATCGCTGAAAAAGACGTACTTATCAAAAAGAAGATTCCCATTGTGCCTATCCTTGGGCTGAAGTAAAAGACTGGCAACTGCATACCCAGCACTGCTAACAATGAAGTTCTCACGTGCAGCTTCAAAGGTGGGAGAACCAACAGGGCCATAGTCCTGCTGAAAGATCTCATACAAGCCACCGTCAGTAGTTTCTCCCATCTGACTTCTGCTACGTGTATTAGGGACGACCTACAGCATAGAAAACGATACTAAGCTGAGGGAACGGAGACAAATAATACAGTCTAACTGAGTCGTGATTTCAAAGAACTGTCAATAACAGACAATACAAGTTTTTCATGAATTATATTTTCTAGTATGTTTTGGTCATATTTCCTCAAACCATTTCATATTATTCCTCGACCTTTCTTCTGTTACATCCTGTTTATTTTTGGATACGTGTTGATCTATTTTCACATCATCCCTTATAGCAGCATATTCATTTAGAACTTCAATTCCAAAGTCAAAACAAAACTTTCGGACAAATGAAGAAATTTGAAACTTGGCCAATTAATGTGTGTGTAACTGAGGATGAACAATTAAACCACATGAAAACAACTCAAATTCAGTTTTGCGATGTAATTTCCAACTTGATCTGGAAACCATTCATGCATTGATTTCAATAAGACTAAAAACAGATACCGCTAGGAAGAAGCACACTCCAACAAAAATGAATGCTAGGGAATACAAACTCACCTCAATTATACCTCTTTCTGGACCTGTTGGTAGAACACCATAAGGAAACAAATAGAGATGGAGTCCAACTGCTCCAAATATATCTCTGAGAAGTGATATGACTTGAAGAGCAAGAACATCTTGTCGACAATCATCTCCAACCTAAAACAAAATAATTTAGTCGAACCATATAAAAATAGTACCCCAGTGCACTAGGTCCACCATTGTAGGGTACGAGGAAGCCACGACTTATAGGCAAGATGTCCGAGCCCCGTTGAAACACTATCCTAAACTCATAAATCTGCATCTTTGCATTGCGTTCCAGCAAGGTCAATGTCTAGATGACAACATTAAATTATGAAATTTATTACCACTGTGTGAACCTGAAAATTACTCTGATTCAGAATTATAGAAGATTGTTTATGCAAACATGCAATAACCCCCTAATCAGTCAGTAGGGTTTTGAAAACAGTTTCCTCGGATCTAACCCATAGTGCATGATTTTAAAATTTTAATGCATGGTACGCGAACAAATTTACCTTGAAAATACAAGCTTGGGGCTTTATATCATTGTGATCCCCATCTTTGTCAATCACATTGAATGTGATCATGATGGGAACTTTTGCTGCTGATTGCAAGGGTATTCCACTATCAACCCGAATTCCCCTGACAAGCTTTGCGGGATCAGTTGGTAAATATAGATCATTTCCATTCAGTTCAATTTTTTCCAACTCCCTGTAACAGAAAATTGTTTACAGATCATCTTCAGTTCCTAGATACAGAATACAAGTATGTGTGCGTGTATAGAGAGAGATGGATGTATACCTCCGGATACCAGCTCTTCGTTCTTCCTTGGGAAGAGGATACAGTACACCAGAAATAGATGTAACTTTGTCAAAGAAATCAAATTCTCTTGTGAACACATCAAGGGCCTTGGGAGTGTAACCATCAATAATGCGCTGCCTAACAACTGGCAACAGCGCTTGAAATGAACTCTGAAAATCAAATGTGGAAATGCATACATTTTAATGAGCATGAAATGACAGACTATACAAGTCAATGTATACAATTGTAGCAATTCAAATACCATGCACTAACCTTATTTTCTTACAAAAAAATATGATATATCCATATGTAAAATTTTCTTCGCATGTAAGCAGACATAAATAAGGTCAAAAGTAGACACTACAATACCTTCCCAGGGTTAGCATCATTCTCTGATTCTTCAGTCTCACCCTGAAATCATCCGCTTGCTATTTATCAAATTGAAAAAAGTATTATACAGGAAAACATATTAACACATTCCATCAGGAAAAATAAAATGATAACGTAATACACTGATACAGCAATATTTAGTTGTGTAAATATAAATCATTTTGCACACCTGTAGAAACCATATCAATATATGGGAAAATAAGTTACTCCTTTGAGCAGCTCTAAGCAAATATCCTTCAACTAGCTTCTGCAATGTGATGAAAACAGACAAGATGAATCAGAAAACATTATAGCATTTTAGTGATATTTAATAGTCACATCATCTGATGCTTCTGCAATTCAAGCAGGTTGAACACTGGGTGCAATACTCAACCTACAATACATTCATCCAACCTGTCTCCGAAGTTGTGTGAGCGTTGACATCAAAATATACTCTGCCTTGGGCAGGTGAAGGTCATTCTGGTGGGTAAATTACAATTAATGTGCAACACATGTAGAAACATTTCCAGTGAGTTTCAATCCAGAAGCTTAAGCTATTAGTGGTACTGGAATTTGGAAGCAATCTTTGTGTCTTAACATCTAAGTAATCCATTTTGTACACTTGTAACAGTCACCCTCACATACAGGCCAGAGGACACAAGCAACCTTGCGATTGACATTTGACAACACAAACAGGAAGCGCCCAGGTATTCGAACCTGCTGGTGAGTGGGCCCACCTTCTCCAGCATGGTTGGCATATTTCCTTCACAGTTCAGAAAAGAAAATATATGAAATGGCAGTACATTCATTCTTAACTCACCTCATCATCGTACCGCAGAGCCTGCACTAGTTGTGGCATGAAGAAGGTTACTCTTTCTGGAGGATATGACTCTAAAACCCTAAGAATATATGCCATCACACGTGGATGCCCCTTGTATGCGGGAGTGAGAAACCCAAGAGCCTGTGTAATTGAGCAAGGAGCCCAGTGAGGCAATTGTTGCAGAAGTGAAGAATTTTCCTCAACTGCCTTAGGGGTGACAAAATAAGGCAATGCTTCAGGAATGCTGCGAATATCCGATATATGTGACTGCAAAAGGGATATGTAACTGTCAAATATAGGACATACGATTGGGATGATAACATTATCTCCGCATCATAAATAAATAAGTACTAAAAAACATAACAAAGAAGCGCAGGTGAGATGATGCTGACAAAGAACAAAATCCAAGACAAACAAGAATTATACTCCCTCTGTCCCAAAATGAGGGTTCTATTTGACTTTTAGCATATATTAAGAATAAAAGAATTATGCCTTGACTTTCTCTACATGTCCTAATGTCTTCCCAATTGCTAACTCACTCATATGTCATTTGTGATAACTGATTAACAGGGAAGAGAGTAATCCTTCTATATTTCAATATTATTTTGTTGCCCATAACCCTGGTTTGTAATTCGTATAGTCAAAAAGCTTCAAAAATTGTCCTTCAACATACAGCGAATTGCAAAAGAAAGTACCTGAACCAACTGAGTGATTTCTGCCTTCAAATGAGAATTTGTTGGAAATCTAGAGGCCAAGGAGAAAGCAATTTGAGGATCAACAAGGAAGGCAGTCCTAGCAAGTTCAATCCATTTCTCAGAGCTAAATTTAGGCCGCGGAGAAGTATCCCTGAAAAGCAATGGTGTTATAATATATCAACAACGAATATACCCATGGTACCACCGGCAAAATAATGATAAATAAAGATTTTGAAAGGCCAAGAATGCTTAATAACCAATCCAGCATTGCAAAGAATTACGACCTCCATTTCTTAACAAGTGCCAATCTTACGAAATTAGGTTGTTCCAATATGAGTGTCCATTTTTTGGGGAAACTGATTTAAATATAGAGTACCGACAATATTCCACTTCTGAGGTTAATTATAACCACTTCAGGAGGGCATGAGGGGCATGCACAGAAAATCAAGCACTGACCACCTTGATCCTTGTTATGCAAAGGGTCAAACGGGACAGTTATTCTGAAACAGAGGCAGTACATTGCTATACATAAAAGAACTTACTTGGAGTTTGTGGGATTTGCCCACACTTCAAGCCTATCAGCCTCATGCTGACTTAGCAGCAAAAGTAGCTGCTTCCGCTTTTCTCTTCCAATAGCATAGTTGTCCATATGGCCCCAGACAGGATGATACAGATGGTTCTACAAATATTCAAGCAACTTCAAATAGAATGCAGAAACAGCAATAGAAAATGTAGGATGGAAATTTTATGATTTCACAATGTAGGATGTCTACGGATTCTATTCAATATAAAGTAAAAAGGTCTCACTGCATCAACAACAGAGTTCCCACTTTCACGTCTCCACCCTTTCGAATCTGATTGAGATGCATCCCCCTTATCATTTGAAAGTTGGTGAACAAATAAAGACACGGACTGAGCCTCCAACTGGGCCCAATTTGTATTGTTTAAGTCATGCCACTCGGGCTCAAAAGCAAACCATCCCAGAGATGTGCTGTAACACGCACCAAACACAGATTATAAATACCAATTGCAAGAACAGGCATGCCAATATATGAACACTAACATAATGATCCTTAAGTAGTTGCACATATAAACAGCAGTTGAGTCTGTATAAGAAGTTCGAACATACATTCAGATTATACATCAATCTATAAAAGGAAATATATCCTTTTTTAGTTCGTTCTTTGTTTTTTGAACAAGCATGCATTTGGAAGGGTAAGCTATTGTTAAGAAAGCACAATAAGTTGTGAAGTGCGGGCATTCGGCACACAGATACAAGAATATAAAGTATGAGAGAGAGAGAGAGAGAGAGGTGTCAACAGTGGTCACCGATAAATTCGATCTTCTAGCATCTGAAGACCTGTTCTGAAGTTCTGCAGGTTTCGCTGGTACTGGCAAGAGCAAAACTTGAGTCCAAGAAGCATGAAAGTAAAAAAAGTGCCAACAGCTGACGGATGGCGAGAAAAGTTCCAAGGCATTGCTGTGGTTCCTTGTAACATTCGACCAAGAAGCAGGAGTTGCTCAACACTGTTGTGTCGAGCTACCTATACAAACAAAAAAAGAAATAAGAAAGTAGCCACAGAATGATAGGTAGAAGCAGAAAAGAAATACTGTAAATAGACGCAAGTAAGACCACACTAGCATTAAAACAGAAACATATGAAGAAGTTCCATACAATTTTGTAAGTATGCCTAACAGAACTAAGATAGCCTTATTCTTAAGGGAATAAAATCAGTAAATGCGAGTGAGAATGTTATTCCCCTTTCTTTGTGTCTAATTACATGCACTATTGCCTTCAAGGGTATTTAATCATTTAGGATTTACGAATGGGAATCTCGTTCCTTTTGCCTTTGGGAGACTGAAAATGGACTAGGGTAAGGGAATGGGGACAGAAATGCATAAATTCTAATTTACAAATCAAAGAACAGGTGATTCACATTCCCTTCAAAGGATCCAAACGCCAAAGAAAAACTAAGGTGGCCAGGATGGAACAAAGAAGGTTCACTGGTTGGACCTCATTCAAAATATAATGGGAGAACACAAAATTATTAGGTAATTACAGGCCTAAAACAGCGTTGGTAGTTATAAAGTTAAAGAGGCATAAAAAAGAGAGGCCAAAGAAAGAGATGTCAGAAATGCAAAAGAACCAGACCTCAAAACGATCAATAAAAAATCCAAGCCATAGTCTATGAGCACTAATTTGGTCAACTGTGTCAATTTCTGCCGGCGCTTCAGGTTCCCCGGGGCTGAGTTGAGGCCTCAACTTTGCAGCAGGGCCAGAATACCGAACATCAGATGCAAACAGTCCTCGTTTTGTATCAATAGTCCACAACCATGCATCAACAAGTTCAGCGAGGACAAGAGACCCCAGTTCAGGTGCAGCAGAAACTAACCAAGTCCAAACAAAAACACCAGTCTCCATCGCATCGAGTGTAGAAATATAGGATGGACACCAGCAAAGAAGACGTAAAAGTTGTGAGAAGCCCTCAGCATTTGATTTTGACTTGGAACCCTAGCCAACGAAAAAGTAGACGTATCAAAACAAATATAGAGCTTTTATTCATCCGCAATACCACCACAGGCAGGGTTTAAACCCTGGTTCGTGGACCAAGACCCCAAGCACTTAACCACTTGGCTAAGTATATTTTAATTCGTTACCTCTAAAATTACACTAACATGAAATGAGAAGTTATATTCACCAGATTAGACAACAAGAGGGCAGTTGCTGGAGAACAAGTTTCACGAAACTGTGACTTGTCCAGATCTCCACCTTTCTCTGCGATGCTAACAAATTGTTGAAGTAGACGCACAAATTTGGAAATCAACATCTCATTAAATGAATCATCCTCGTTCTGGGGCTGTTGAAACGCCCCAGAAATCAGCCTTTGGATACCAACACCAATCCCAGTAGATTGAAATCCACCAATGCTATTATACAATCTTCTCATGCCTGCAATTTCTCCAGCATGGTTGCACTTGACTGTTGCACTAACTACTGCAGTACTTAGCACCTCCAAGTTGAAGGCCTCCATTAATTTTAAGTTTCCTCCAGAAGCTGCAGCTGCAGCTGCCATGACTGCAGGAACGTTTGCAGTTCGTATATCTGCCCAACAATCGTTCTTACCTGTGCCAATTGGAATCTCAGACAAAAGAGAAACCACATCGGGTGTATGCTGTGATCTCTGCCAGTTATTTGCTTTACAAAGTTTTTCCTAAGCATTTCAAAACCAAGAAAAACAAGAATTCATTAATAAAATGTTTCTACATTTCTTTTTAACAAAGATTGAACTTAGTATCTCATTAATGATTTGACATTGTAAAGCAAACTATATAAATATACATCATCTACATAGGGAGGGGATGCTGACACTGTTATGCTTGAAACAACTTAGACAAGGATCAAATAGTGAGGTGTATTGTAGTTGACAACCTGAAGAAGACCTTGGCTAGTACATGGAGCATATGAAAGGGATTTGATAATCCACTCCCGAACTATCTTTTGGTACAAAGAACGAATTCCTGCTACTGTGGCAGGATCAAGGACAATGGCAGAATCTGAACCATTTTGAACTGAGAATAGCAAGGAATCTAAACAAGCTGATTCCCACAACACCTGCAAGGACATAATTCCATGTGTTTTAACAATACTAGTTAAGGAATGCAAAAGAAAATATGGATAAAAACAAATAAACAAATACAAATATACAGATCAATGAGAATTTACCTGTGGAAAGCGGTCTTTAAGCTGAGTCAACAAATTCACAGCAATATCCCGAACACATTCCTCTCTCTGTGACATACTTTTTATGAGAAAACACGCATGAGCAGAAAGAGTTGACTCTCTATACTCAGCTTCACTGCCAGAAGCTGCTATTCGATCTTCCTGGAACAAGATGTATGTATCAGTGATAAATCACAGTTTCACACGCACAAAGGAGAGAAGCATCAAACAAATTCTTATTAACTGGTAAGAACATTTGTGTTTGTACATTTGAAGTACAAAATAGCAAGCATATATATTTAATTACAAAAAAGACTTTGCATATAAATTGAAAAATATTATATTTTTAAACATGACAATCATTAAATGAAACCAAACACAATGGCATGTAGTGAGTAAAAATGATAAAATACAGCAACACAAATTACTTCAAAGCTAAACATATACCATAATGGATAGAATAGACAAGTTGCTTGCGCAAAATGACATAGGTTTGATTTAGCATGGGCATCAAATGATGTGGTTTTGAGTAAGTGGAAAACAATAAAACAAGTTTTAACTGTAAAATTTATCATGTAATTTTAACAACAAAATTCATGGTCCTATACACAAAAAAATACACAGATGACGGCATTGACTCCAAGAAGTTATGCAGAAAAAAGGACATACCACCCATGTTATAGCTGTTTCAAATGCCCTGTGGACAATTGCTGTCAAACACTGGAAAACAGCTGGTACGAGATTTGGTGTTTTAGGGTACTCAAAGACACAACTGAAGGCACTTCTAGAAGTAGATGCATTAGAACCATTAAGAATTCCACCATTGCTGCTGAAGCGTATAATTTCTAGAAAAGCTACTGCAAGAAGAAAGGTTGCCTTCACCCCTGTAACATGCACCAAATGCAATATTACAGAGTACATTGGAGAATTTTCTTTGATAAAAGCATGATTTTCAAGAAAAGTGCATTTACCCAACATCAAGAGACAATAAGTATAATCAAGAAACAAGTAATGCATACGAGGAATAAAGTTTAATTCACCATTGAGGTTATGTTAACCTGAAATAGAATTCATTGAAGTACTATCAACTCGACCTCCTAAAGCAACAGAAAGAGCAGTTCTTTGGTTTGCAGCAGCTTTTTCACTGCCACCCCTTTGACGACTGCCAGGGTTGTGGAGAGCATTGAGTTCCAACTCATCTGCGAGCCATTTCAATGAACTAACAACCTGTAGAGAGCCACATTGTCACATCAAACCTTTAATTCAGTTCCAATCACTGAGATATTAAAGATGTGCAGAATAGTAAGAACAAATAATATACAAAAACATATACCCTGACTCAGCATCATTACCCAGGAACGATATATATTCAAGATAAACTAGGCATAACTTTACAACAAAATGAAACCAAACCAGATGGGTAAACCTTGCCAACTAACCCTCAAAAAACACCTAGCAATGTACGGCCAAGGAACCGATGTACAAATTTAATTTTGAGCCTAAGAACTCTACATTTACTTATAGGACTATTAACTATATAAACAATCTGAAGTAGACAAATTAAGTTCTCTACAATTCTTGAATGCATCATTCATCATGCCCTACTATCAGAAAACAAGTAAAGTGAACACTATCGAGCATACTTATTTATGGTCCACGCCTCCAACGTGCACAATGGTCATAACTCCTTATCGAGTCATGGCGCAAGGGCCACGCTTTATGAAAGCAAGGCCCAAAGTTCTTCTAAAAATAAGACAACTCTAAACACTTCTCACAAATACATGAACATAAACACCACAAGCAAATGACAAGTAAAATGAGAATCCAAAATAACATGATGCAGAACATGGAGAATATACTATACAAAAGTGAACTATGCAAGAACTGATCAGTATCAACTTGACAACTTACAAGGGGAGGAGTCCCTTGAGCAATACGCTGAACTGCAGATGACCAATCTGCATTCCACAAATACGGTCCAGTGACAGCCTGCAAAGGAATTGTGCCCATGCTTCCCACACTGTTCAGTGTATTTGAAGAATGCTTCTTTGATGATTGATCCTTTTGTATAGGAGGTGCTAAGCCAAAAAGAGCAATATAAAACCACAAATTGCGAAATAACTTCAATAGCGAAGGTTCCACATCTAGAGTAGGGTCAAAATCAGAACATATTTCAGCAACAGCTGGAAGTAGAGGACCCAGAAAATCTGATCCACTCCTGCAGCAATTTCAGTATCACACAAATAAAAGCACTGTATCAATTAAGAAAAAGAGAGACTACAGACACTAGAATATAAAGTAAATCCTTAAGACTACATGATACCCTCCACTTGTGGATTCAGCAGCAAGGCCTACATCTGAGCACAAAGATAGCAATCTGTGGCGAAAATCTGCACGCAACTTAGTACTAGCCAGACCACTAGCTATCAGAAAAAATCCTGCAGGAAGAGTCTGGAATGTGATAGAAGCAGTGAGAATCATTTGATAATATACATTGTCAAGCAGCTTAACAGCAACAAGTTTTTCATGTTTAATGGATACCTCAACACGTTCTGTCTTGGCCTCAGAGGGCAAACTTTTGCTTTCACCAGACCCTATACTTGAAACTTTACTCAAGTAACTTCTTGTCATCAGAACAACTGTCTCGCGATATGACTTCTAAAACCCCAAGCTAGCCATACGAGATACAGCATCAAGAAGCTACAGTAAATTACAAAAATCAGATGAGAACCTAAATTGAAAGAAACAAAAGCTATCTCTATCACTATCTTGCTTAGTAATCTTAAATCAAACAGAATAATACAAGAATGACAAAAACACATAATCAGCAGAAACACGATCAGAAGAAAAAGGTTGCATACACGAAGTCGCAATAAACTAGGAGTTGAAGCATCTCCCTCTTCTAAACTCTCAATAAAAAGTGGCAGTATCATATCTACCACTTCAGATCTGTTGACAGCAATATTCAAATCAGCAAGCATGCGTATGATGTTAAGCTGCACAACTGGGACCGCCTGTTTCTCTTTATCAACCTGAAAGTGGCAGGATTAATACGAACACAGCAATTTCAAGCAAAATACATAAGAAAATATATGGATGTTTCTGATGATAGGCAAAACATATATGACAATTTAAAAGGTATCCATCTAAAGTTTAAGCCATGGCGATAAACAACAATGCTCTTCTATACCATTCAGATAATTTTGAAATCACTGTTCTACCAGGAGTAGGACACTTATATTTTACATATAATGTTGTAGAACCCTAAGAATAACATCTATGTATACATATAAATGCATCCATTTTTATTTACCTTCGTGAAAAGGGGTTTCTCTAAAGCTTAAGAGCAAGTCATACAGTTGTGTGTTTGTGTGTTGGGCTTCAAAGAGACTCCAAAGCTATAAAAGGAGGGAAGTAGATATGAGAATGGTTATAATGCACCGCAAAAGTTGGGGTTGCTCCTATTGAAGATAAGATGAGGGAAAAGTGACTAAAAGATTGCTTGGGCATTTGCAGTATAGGTAGATTGGGACTAGATATGATGGAACAGTGAAGGATAATACTAGGGAAGGATCCCAATTAGTTACGTTTGAGGATTCAAGAAAGAAAACCCCAACTTAGTTTGGGAAAATACTTTGTTATTGTTATTGTTTGTAGTCTGTAGATAGTTCAAACCGTTTATATGCCACGCATTCAAGATACCTACATATGATTATCAGTTTATGATAAATGATAATGTTATTACAGCTATCTATGAAACTTCTGAGTGCAATCAAACATACATATATATACATGTAAACTTAATCAGGAACATAATGAATGTGCATACATATGAAAAAATTGCATGTAAACACAACCAAACACATATTGTACATGTAGCAGACATTTGTATCATGGATACACAGCTGTGATTCAGTAACCAAAATAATAGTATATTCAGAGAATAAGGAGCGAGAAAACATATCACTGGAAGATTTCTATTGAGCTCTGCCAAAGTTGAGGGGATGAGGAGCCAACCTGTTCATTGAATTCATTTCTTTCACGGATACATTGAGCTAATCCCATGATAAATGTGTCCACAGGAGCCCGATCCTTGCTCCACCCAGCTTCAATTATCTCTTGACTCGTCTTCAGGACACTCTCAAACATGGCTCCCTGGCTGCTGCCCCAAGTATCTGCCTGTTATACAGACACCATAGAAATATTTATCACTAAAAAAGGATATTATAGTTTTACTATGCCGGGAAAAAGCAAAATCTAGATTTCACCCTAAATAAGTACCTGTGCACATGCAGACAGCACAAGGGGTTTCAGGCGAATGAGCAAGACTCGAAGTGGCTGACCTCCCCTAGTAACAGCAACTTGTGCAACCCCGGAAAGCAAAGCACTAAAGAGCTCTTCACAAAGTCTGAGCTTTCTCCACACGGAAAGCAGACATGCTTCAGCAGCATCAATTAACAATGCCAGAGTTTCAAGCACCAGCCTTTTAGATGTTTTTCCATCAGAATCAAGTGATGAAAGGCTCTTGCTTATCAACTTTGCAGCAGCCTTATATGTAGAAAGTTTTGCATTAATTTTGCTTTTTAAAGACGCTCCTTGTTCATGCCAATCCCTTTTTCTCAACTGCCCATAAAACCAACACTATTATACCATCTCTTTTTCTAAACTCCATTCCTTCACAAAAAATCACATTCAAATCTTATTCCTATATATCACCCAAATTCACATATTTATACGTAACAACAAATCACAGTCGAAAGTACCTAAAGCATACCTTCAGAAAAATGGACATTAATTGGAGCTGCCTTTTTGCTATCTGTCTAACCTGCTCCAGTAACTTGGAATCAATTTGAACTTTATCCAATACGTGAGCAAGTAGTTTTAGTGCAATTTCTTGCCTCTCCAAAATCTCCAGAGGATCTTCCTCAAAGTGAGCTATTAATTGCTTAATAACAGAAGCACCTCCTCCTCCTTCATTAAACCCGAGACTGAAGCCCAATTGATCAATACTACTCTTCCAATAAACGCCCGCTGAGGACGCACTCATTGCATCACTGGCCGGAC
>JAYMSY010000174.1:0-14567 GCA_036897685.1 Monsonia emarginata | reverse complement strand
GATTAAAATGAATAACCAGTGATTAATTATTTTTTATTTTTTAATTTTGTCATGAGTTTCATATTTAAAAAGCGAAAATTCAATTATTTATTTAAGAATACATTAAAATCAAAATAAGAGGTGAAATAAAATGTGTAAACAGACACTACTTATTTTAATGAGGTAATAAGAGGTAAACAAAAGAGCCCTTAAATTGGGTGTCAAATGAAGGGCTTCACATTCCAACTTTAGTTCTTAAAAAATTTGACAACTATCAAAATAGGCATGCATAATATGTGAATTAAAGAACATTCATCTATTTTTGGGTAGACAAAAAGGAAGAAAATGTGTGCATCTGCAACAAGTTGAAATATTTACAAATGCAAACTTGGATTACAAAGAGTAGTGCAAAAGAAACAAAAGCAATGTTGCGAGGTTTGTGTGTCACCCAAAAGTAAAATAGAAAAATAGCTGTTCATGGCTTGAGAGACTAATTAATCTGCCAGAGTACAATACCTCACATTTGCTCAAATCTCTATCATACTCCGTTAGTGGGTTCAGAAGAAGACTGTTGAGGCATCGTCCTGGCGCCCACGTTTCCGGCGCCAACACCCTGTGATGATGAGGAAGAGCCATTTGGTTCCCCCTCCTTTTCCATCTCTGTGTCATCATCCTCATCATCAACCAAGGAGCCGCTCCACATGAGTTCTTTGACCTTTCGGAACTCATCATAGTGTGCACGTCTGTGCTCCTTAAATTCCTTGCTCTTATCTGTACCAGAATCTGATATTCAAACACAAGGTAAAAAAACATCAAGGGCATAAATGCTCTGAATACACATTAATAATTACGAGGGAAGAAGGTTGAGAATGCAAGTTTGTGGAAAAAAAAAATAACTACTAGTAGAGACTTTCAAAATAAACATCGATCAGACGATCAGATAAACTCTTAGTAATTTCATGTATGTCTAACCTACGCCATAATGCACGTGATATTGGCCAGCGTCACAACTGGAATCATATACCATATACAGAAAACACAATGGGACTGCTGGACAAAGGTTGACCTAATTAATAATACTCCCTCCGTTCCAAAATAAATGTCCAATTTCCAAAAACAGTTTGATCCACAAGTGTCCCATTTTTATTTTAGTTGGTAAAATAGTCATGGATTACACCAATTGTATCCCTCCTCCATTGGCTAAAATGAGAGGCAAGATGAAACATGAGGGTATTAGTGGAAAGTGAAGCACAAAAATTGAAATCCTCAAACCTTGTAAATAGTCAAATGGGGCACTTATTTTGGGACGCAGGGAGTATTATTTACTGAACTCAGCCACTACTATGGATTCGAGATTTCAAGGCCCTAATTAATTGGCAAAGGGTGCCTCGCATGATTGCAGCTCTACTGTCTACATTGGCTTTCTACAGGAATATACACAATATTGCTGCTTGCTATCAATCCATAACCTTGGTTATGGAAACAAATCAATGTAAATGACAATTGAGAGAGAGTCCATGACATGGAAGTATGTTATGCAAGTTTGATTGATCATTGAATGAAGTGGGGAAAAGGAAGCATCAACCTGACATACTATTCCTCAACTCCAGTAAAGTAAACACTCAAGATTGAATTAAATAAGATACCATAAGGTTAAAAAAATAGATTCAACCATAGGAGGAAAGGTCAAACTTGGAGGGAGGGACAAGTGATTATTTTACCTGCTGATAGTTCAGTTTCTGTGACCTGAGAGCTCTCATCATATCGTATCTTATTATGTTTCTTTTTCTTCTTCTTCAAGCCAGCAGCCTTGACATCAAGAGCTTTCCCCTTGAGCTTAAGCTTCCCACCGACAACATTCTCATAAGCGGACATTGCTATGTGCCAAGGATTATGAGAACATTCAAAACGAGCATAAGATTAGAATGCAACAACAAAAGGACAAAATCAAAATCATCTGGATTGTTCCTTCCTCGGGAACACATAATAAGTAACACGACAGCGAAAGCAGGAAAAAACAACGTAATTCACAGTAGCATCAAAGCGACTTTGTTTGTTCGGGAACTAAAACAGAAATTGAAAGAAATTAACAAAATAAATAGCAGATGAATAGAGAAAGTTGTTACCTTAGCTCGTCAAAGCCTTCCTCGTCTCGGATGGCTGAAGAAACGAAACGAAACGGTATTCAACTTCAGATCAAACAGGATCTAGGGTTTACGAGAGAGGAGAACCAGCGATCCGGTTTCTGCCCTGGGACTCGAGTTCGATTTGGGGGTGATGGATTGGAGAATATGTCAAACCCTAAAATTACAACTATACCCTTAACTAGTGACGACTACTATGTCATGTCATGTTACCTCTGTCGTCTCTGTGCCAATGTGAAAACTATACCCTTAGCTGAAGAACATATCAAAACGAGTATTGTATTTTTTATTTCTTTTAATGAAATATCTTTCCTATCCTTGTAATTCTGATCCTCCCAAATTAGAATTACGTGGCTTTACTAAAAAAAAAATATATGTTGGTGAAATTAAAGTGGACATTTAATTGAAATTGCACTCTTAGCAATTCAGATTTGTGCATTTGAGCTTCTTGGCAAAAACAAAAAAATCCAGTATTTCATTTGGCAGTGGCACGTATATGACATATCTTGGTGGTAAACACAACACAACACCAAATGAGATAAGCTAAGCTCAGGGCTATATTTAAATTGAATTATTACCCCTGCTGGCTGCTGATATCAAAAGGCAAAATATATCAAATTACAGATGTCTGTCTAATCCCTACTCAGTACTCATGTTCCTGATTCAGAAATGCTACAAGACTGGAACATTTCCTTGTCTGTGAATCCCAAACATACATTCTAACAACTCTAAACTGCATGCTGAAAATGCGCAAGACAATAGCACCTACGACTCAGTAGATTCCAGGTATGATCCTGTAACAAACCTTGCCGCAATATAATTTCCAGTATTTCCCGTACCTGCAAACACAAACCTCATCATAATCTCTTTTCAACTTCCAACGCATACATTGGCTTCACTCAAAACAGGGTCAATATTCCACTTACTTGGATCGACATCTGTCATCATCTCTCTTGGCTCGGTCGAAAAGGAGGATGGTGAGAAATATAACATAGAAGTAAGGTAGAAACTGCACACAAAGATGAGCTTTCATCAAACTGCTTTCCACACTCTCACTCTCTCTAATTATAGGTAGAATATGCTTACATGATTAAAAAGAGCCGGTAGAGTCCAGAAGAATGCAGCTGATATTTCTGGTACATAATGGAAATGGCGAGATAAACCCCACCTGCAGGAACAAATATAAACCAATTCAATGTTGCTCTTCAACCGTAAAAATAGCTATTTTCCAATTTATAGCACAAGGTTAGAGTTGCATCATGGCCACAAATTAAGCCCCTATCATGGACATATTTATATCCCAACACATACGACAAAAAGATGACATCAATTTCCATGTCCTTTATGAAAATTTTCAATGTTTAACTGACCCAAATGGATCATTGCTTTACGTAAGGTAATCAGCGGGTAGTATCTGAATGGCAAACCAAAATTTGACTTAGCTATTTAAGCCTTTTCAGGAGGAAACAATCTAACAATCAGTTTAAAGTGCATATTGTATAAATGAAAGAAATAGATAGATAACTCACCATCCTGAAGTTAAAAGAAGGCTGGTTTTTGTTTCCCCAGAAGTGGTAGTATATGAAGCCACAATCTGCATGAGAATTAGAACTGATAATGTATCCCAGTAGAAACCGAGTCGAAGCTACATAAAACCATAATTAATCACTTAAGAAAATGTTATCTTAATGAAAGCTGTAAGATAAGTGACCTTTGATGGAGCTCTCCCCCATACTAGACATTTTCCATTTGTTCGGCGAAATTCTTGTCTCTGACGATCACAGTCATAGTTGATGTATGTGCAAAGAATGCCGGCTAATAGAATATAAAGTGCAAGCTGGAACCATGCAAAGAAAACTTCAGGAACACATACAGAAGGAATATCCACACTTAAAACTAAGTTCTAGTATATGACTTATAGTTTGCAACATAGAAGGGTTCAATAAAGCCAAATTAAACTTCATCAAATTACAGAGTGCTGGATCTTAATATTTTTCACACAAACTAAAACAAGAATTGAAGGCATGACTTTATAATCCCAAGGAAGGCAATGAGAGGAGAGAGAAGTTATGGCCATGGTCATTTTTCAGTTCATGAAATACCATAATGACAAGTAAGGTATATAGCTGAGCAGAAAAAATAGAAAAGATTTGATGGATTGGATTGGAAGGATCAATTCAACTTTGCTGGGTGCTGTTATATCCCCTATGTTAGTCAACTTCCATATATTAAGATCTATAGGCCAAATTGGCCAATAAATCACACTAGGACAGGATCAAACCTGAGTTCCCAGGTTGATAGGATGGTTGACCAGGTACATGCCAGGAGAAGTATACACAGAAGGAACCCATACCAAGCATCCCCAACAAATGTAAAAGCCAGCTGCCATAACGAAATTATACAGTGAGCCATAGTAACATCAATATCATTAGAAGCAGGAAAATGAAATCTATTGATGCATAAGTATGGGTTTACTATCCCTTCAATGCTCAAAATTACAAACTAATAAGAAAATTTGTGGTATTCAAAATGCACCAAGTGATGTGGTATTCCCAGACCTAGCAAATGTGAGTGCATGTGTGCATCCCACTACATAATGCTCAGATTAGGATTCGGAGAAGCACATATGCTATTATGCAATAATTCATGAGGTAAATGTGTCATCAAGAATTTGAATGATCTCCATTTTGCATTAAAAATAAAAAAGAAAGGCATAGAGCATCAAATGACACACAAAATAGTAGAAGACTATAGAGCACGTAAACCTCGATCATGTGCAATATCCATTGTGTTCCAGTACCCAGCTTCCCACCAGAAAAACTTCGTAACATACACCAACATCAGTATGGTATTGACAAGCATTGAATCAGATACCCTCCCATTCTCTTCATACTGGTAAATTAAGGAAGTAAATACATCAGAAATGATTAGTTAACATAACCAAAAATCTTAACAGAAACTATATGTATAACCGCATTTTGCGGTTGACGTTATACTATCAAGTGGCCCACAGATTGAATTTGACTATGGTAGAGTATGTTTTGAGAGAAAGGACAAACAGGAAAGTCGGATGACTGTTAGGTGCCATGTTTACTACATAAGAACCCACCCACCAACTATGTATTAGTTTCATTTCACCATCTGTTTGGGTTTATGTTCTACAAGCAAAGTAATTGAATCACGCATTACTAAATTAGCTCTCTCTCACACGTACTTAGTGAAATTTGGTTTAGAGTGTGTGTAAACATTAGTACCATCATGTAGCTCTTAGTTCCTTTTTGTGGTTCAACTCTAAGTTCTTTGCTATGATCAACTTCAAGTTCTAGTCTTTGTTTTCCACCTGGTCAAGGGTCATACAGAAATGTACAGGAAGGCATGGCGTTTTGCATGTTACTTTGACAATGGCTAGTAGATAACTAATAGAGTCAGAGCTTTCTTCCTGGCCAGGTAAATCCTCACATGGGCGATCATCAAAGGTGCCTAGCCCTTTTCCTTTCAACTAGAAAGATTTGAAACTAACAAACATGATGGAAATCCAAAAAAAATATTTCAAATCTAAATGATTAGATTACATATGTTGGACACATCAATACAAGGTGTAATAAATTATAAAAGGAACTCTGTTAGAAGATTAACCAACACGGTTTGATAAAAAAAGATAAACCAACACGGCATTCCCCTCTCTGACCTAGAAACTTGGCAGACCTAGCTAATACTTTACTGACCAAGACAAAGACAACTGATGTAAAAATTAATGTTCACATGCAGAAATATCTTTTGAGTATCTACCTGCTTTATGCAATAGGTCACAGCAAGAACCGCCCAAGACATCATCCCAAATCTGCAATTTGTGAAGACTTTGATGTCAAAGTTTTTGCCTAATCGAGGATACAACTCCATACCCTGCAAGACAAACATAAAAGGATGAACATAACAATATTTGCCTAGCCTTATTTGCAATGTTATAGTTAAAACTTAAACAATAGGTATTTAGAAACAAAATAAAGGTCAATGACATACGGTAAGTGATTATGAATCAATAAATTTGGCCAGATATCACATTTTACAATTCATTTCCTATAATAGCCTTGAAACAATAAAATAAATGCAATGTACACCAGATACCCCTTCAGTAAAAAAAAATCGTATCTCAAGAATTTTTTGTGGCAGAATTAAATGCAAGAATTCCATGAAGCACAAAGGCAGGGAACAAGAGATCCTCTTTGCAAACCTTTATCCTTAGAGGTATAACCATGAGTTAAATGAAATAAGAACTCCCAAGGTTGAAAACTACAGAAAGTATTCATGAGCGCACAAGTAGATGATAGTTCAAAGCTTCTAACCTATTACCTATCTAGCAAACTGCCCCGATCTCTACAAGAATAACATGCTTTGGGATGTGATGATGTGATTCGGTAAAATCAAGCACTTGCAAAATCAACTATTCTTTTCCATTACTTAAAATCAGCCAAAATGACTATGATTAGCAGAACTCAATAACATAGATGTGTGAAGATGCTCACCCAATAGAAATCGATTATAATATTTCCCGATGAACCAGAGTCAGTGGAAGAAGGTGCCAAATGACCCTTGCAGACATAAAACATACTTCAGTAAAACAAAATGAAATTATATATACTTGAAAAAAAATTGAAAGTCAGTTAACAAAATTATAAGTACTCACCTTAATGTACAAGAAAATACAAAAAACGAAGCTTCCAAAGATGAGGGCTGAAAATATTTCTCCCAGATGATCATAGACAATTGTGGGATTGAATATGCCAAACCTGAAAATTTAACAAAGAGACAACATCAAATCTAAGAGCCTCATATGAACTACACAAAGTGTCACCTTTCAAAGTGCGTAAAATGCATATCAGAAAATTCAAGTCCTCAGACCACCAGTTATCAGCTTTCTATGGAGAATATCATAACAAAAACAAAAAATAACAATGCCACTTGGTCATATGATTTGAATAAATCAAGTACTCAGTCCCTGATAGAATCAAGAAGAGGCCCCTTAACATACACAACAAGCAAAACCCCCTGATGAACTAGAATGAAACAGAACACTGACCATAGATCTCACGCAATTTCTACTTTCTAGGTAGGAGGCACGACGCATTTTAGATTTAAATATATAAAATCCTCTAACATGGAATGGCGGATGTAGTGGAAACTTATGATGTGATTGGATCAGACCCTCCTAAAAAAGAGAAGGAACGTAAACTTTGGGGAAAGCCCTCACCACCAAAGGCCGAGATAGGTGATCAATGTCACTGCATATGCTGCCATGCCGTTTGCCTGCAGCAAGAATAAAGAATAAGCTTCTAACATACAAAAGTTAACGAAAATAGTCTGTTCCACAAATAAATGTCTGCGGCCCTTCTGAGGAAATGAATAATGCACGGATTAAAATAACAAGCAAGTGTGAGGCAGGTGGGGGCAAGATGGGAAAGTGGAGCACAAACTCCATTAGTACTCAATTTTTTGCAAAGCCTCAAACATGACACTTTTGTTGGAATGGAGGATATTTGATTGAGACTTGGAAGAGTTTTTAACGGAAAAATTAAGCAAATGAATAAACAAAAATAGTAGTAGTAGTTAAAAAGCATATATAGGAAATTATATAGTAGAGTGAATGCAGCAGAAAAAATGAATAAAAATAGAGCAAGAAAACAACAACAAGAAGTAATACTTTGTAAACAGGTCGGTTTCCAGCAGGAGAGACGGGCCCTTCGACCCTTTTGCCGGTTAGGAAAGTCTGAAGAGCAGCCTCAAACGTGGCATAAACAGCAAGGATTTTCCAAGCTGTCGCAGAGGGTGTAGGCCATACGTTTAAGAATCCCTGCAACCCATTCTGCCTCAAGTAGTCAAAAGTTTGGAGAATAGACCCATCCGCATGAACCATTGTGTACCATCTGCCATTAGAAGAACCAAGATATCAAGGAATTGAAATTGAAACCGGGGTAAACAACAATTGTGATGGGCTAGGGGATGTTTTGATGCAGTAAACAATGACACACGGATTTCAGATTCAGAAGCATCTTGAAAGGGCCATGCATATAACACTATCTGATAAGCTGAGATAAACATTTACTTCTAATTTAACATTTAGTTAAATCAAAATCCAAAATTTCACAAACAAATACTCTCAAAATGAAGAGATAAATAGAAACCATTAATAATTCTCAGCTCTCAAGTCATGCTCATGCATGGATTCGATCTATCCATCCAACTTTGTTTGAAGCTAACTTGTTACAAAACAAACAAACAGATTTCATTTCAAACACTCAAAAAAATCCAAAAAGATAAGAATTGAGAGAGCGAGAAATAACTTAAGATCTGAAACTGATGAAATGAGAGCAGGAGAGGGTCTTACAGTAAAATGACGAAAGGAGGACAGAGACTGAGAAGTGATATCATGGAAAAATAGGTCAGCCATGGCGAGTGCACCATCTTGTTTGCTCCCTCCGCCGCCGTCATCTCTCCCACTCAAGTCTCAATCCACTGAGCAGACCTGAGCTCTCAATTCCTTTCGCACGACGACTTGGTTTGATCTGGGATTGACTTGAAGATGCTATTTTTCCATGAAAAACTTGTACTGTATTTATTTATTTATCAGTCTCAGCTCTTTACACTTTACAGTGTGATTTGGCCTTGTCTTCCATGTCACGTGCACAGAGCATCTCAGATTCAGATACTTATTTCTCTTCTTCAGCTTGTTAGATGAAGAAGAAGGAGGCCCAACCCTATCTCTAGGCCCATTCCACTTTGTTCTGTAACTACGAGCAGCTGCTCATGGCCCTGCCTCAAAGCCCATTAACCGAACTGATCCCATGTATTTATTGTATTTTTTTAATATGGTTGGTCGGTATATGTCAGCTAGCATCACAGGCTTTTTACTTTATCTTTCACACAGAACCGTGACTATGCTTATTTCATACGTGGAATGACGCCATTAGTCTGTTTTCAGCGTATCTCAAAAGACCTGTTACGTAATCGTTTTATTGGCTAATAATTTTATCTTTCTTCATTTCTTTTTTTTCTCTTATCAATTAAATTTTTCGTTTATTCAAAGTTGATGACTAATCTGGATTTTCTGTCTCCAAATTCTGGAGCTCCAATTCGCCTCAATCTTCAATCCCTACAAATCGATTAAAAAGAAGCATTGCAATGAGCTTGTCATCTGAATATTATGAAGATCCAAAGGTCAACTCTCTCTTTCTCGAAATTTATGTTCTTCGCACAAATTTAGCTTAATCTTTAGAGAGTTGTCTGATGTAAATGCGGTGTTGGTTGTCTGTGATGGTTTAGGTCGTTTAGTTGCGTGAGGTTTTCATTGATTCCTCGTATTTGGTTCATTGGGTAGTCCTAAATCTATCCAATTTTGCGAATGTATGTTTAAAGAGACACACTTGGAACACCCTTTTGACCTGCTTGAGGATCCTGACATTCTTTTCTGTAATTTTCGTTCATCGCCCATGTCATGAAAGTATGATGCGATTTTTTCGTTTTTTTTTTATGTGGGATTCTGATTATGAGTTAAATTTGACGCATTTTCTGTAGAAAGTAAATTGATGTGTATGATGTATAGTTACTCATGCAATTTTTCTCTTTATGGAATACTATGTGTTTAGTCTGTTGATAGATTGAGCTAATTGAACTTTTTCTTCTGTTTTGCAGATTACTTAGTTCCTGGTGAAATGTTCTCTAGGAATTATAGCTCTGGCAATGACATTTACAGTTTCATCCTGATTTGTCATTCATCGCGATGCAATTAGTACCAAATGATAGTCATTTAGAAGAAGATATTTCAGAAACTGAACCGATCTTACCACAGTCTGAAGTTGTAGAAAGATCTGAGGAATCTTCATCTTCGTGCGAAATTACAGCAGTAAGAAGGGATTATGTGGTAGTTGATGACTGCTTACAAAACCTTGACACTGATGAAACCGCCAGTCTGGTTAACTTAGACCAGCCACAATGCCGCATATGTCTTGATAACGGAGGTCTTTGTTACTGTCGTCTTTCTTTTCTTCTTTCATATGTTTAGTTTTTTTCTTGTATAATCCATGAATGTATCTTGTTATGCTGAGGCCAATGGTTTCTTAATTTCAGGAGAAGACTTAATTGCACCATGCCATTGCAAAGGCACCCAAAAGTATGTTCATAGATCTTGTCTTGATAATTGGAGGTCGACTAAGGTGGACACTTGTTTCTTTTCTGCTATCCATGCTTGATTGGTTCATGATGGTTTGATATTTGGTTTTCTTATTCAAAGGAAGTCAAATTTATGCATGTTATGGGAACTACTTATGACCAATTTTTTCATTCTGTCAGGAGGGATTTGCTTTTGCTCACTGTACAGAATGCAGGGCAATGTTCATTTTACGTGCAAATGTTCCACCTGATCGTTGGTGGTTGAGACTGAAATTTCAATTCCTTGTTGCCAGGGATCATGCATTCATTTTTGTAATTGTTCAATTGGTACGACAATAAACCATTTAAACTTGTCATTTTTTTTTCCATTTGAATTCAGTTTTTGTAAATTCTTGAAAAATGCTCCTTAAATTATCTTTCCTAATTTTTTCTAATACATGATTTTGACAGATTGTAGCTTTCTTGGGTGTGCTGGTATACAAATTTTATGGGGAGGAATTAAGGGAAATGTTTGGTTATGAAGAACACCCATATGGATTTTATACTATGGCTGGTACGTGCAGCTCTGGCTGATGATTTTTATCTCTGTATTTGTATGTATGATCATATGGTTATCAGTGTCTTGCTTCTGAAAAAATTGGAGGTTATGATGCTCTGTTTGAAGAATCACAGTGCCTGTATTTCATTTTCAGATATAATTATCTCTTTTGCTTAGTCAAAAAAGAGATATGCATTCTTGGAAATAAATTTACTGCACCGATTCAGTGTGTTATCTATAACTTTATTTTGTTCTGCAGTTTTAGCTATCGTTTTGGTGGGTTTGCTTTATGGTTTCTTCATTGCCATCATATGTGGGCAGAGAATCAATGAGCGCCATTATCATGTTCTTGCCAAACAAGAACTAACAAAGGTTGGCACCTCATTCTTATGACATTTGGAAGTTCAAATATATATTCTCCTTGGAATCCCATTGGATATATTTTTAATGACAGGAGTACGTGGTAGAAGACCGAGAAGCTTATAAGAATGTTCCTGAGCTTGACCCTTCACATGTCACAGAGCTCAGAATGTTGGGACTATATTAATTTGACGAACTGTTGGATTTCTGGTAAGGATTTCCACCTTTGTTCTATGATGTTTTAGTTTCTAGAGAAGAGGACCTCACAACAATAGATCTAAATGGCTCTGGTGCATGTATTCGTAACTTGTCTGAAATACTTATGGTTGCTAACTTCCGGTGAAAGCAAGTTCATAGCTCTGAGTCTTTGAATAAACTACTCCATCTGCCTCTTTCTAGTTTCATTATCCGAAAATAGTATGATGCCCTTGATGTATCTCTCGCTCGCTTAACATACATCTGCAAACACGTAACTTGACCTTTGTACCTATCATAGAATAGTGTTTGAACATTTTTATCTCAAATCTGTAATGCTTTTGCGCAGGAGTTTTGTTGCCTGCTTAAAAAATCATACCAAGGAGGCACAGTTCGAGTTTGCAATGCAACAAGAGACCCACATTTCATTCGCAGTGATCTTGTAGCAGCCTGATAGATCAATCTAGTCTTCTTTTCTGATGTCTGGATTCACAGTTTATGCATATCATTGATTTGGGGGATTTATGGTTAAATTGGTGTTTATCCAACACCTTTCTCTGTATTTTCTCGGGTTTGTAGTCTCCTGTTTGGTATCCATTTGAATGAAGCATTCAAACACATCTGAACTGTGAAGCTTAGAGGCTTAGCCATTTAGAGTTAAGCTCATTACGGGGGAAGTTGCAGATCAGAGAGTGTTTGGTTTCTTTGATATAGTATTCCTGTATTTGTATTCATTTACAGTGTATTAGCAGATAGTGGGTTTGTGCACTTGATGGTTCCCTTATTTTTATAGTGATTAGAAGGAAGAAGATGAGTTCATCAGATATTATGGCTGAAGATATCCTTGTTGATTGTTACCGTTATTGTTTTATGCTCTTTGTCTCATCTTTTGCAAAATCATATCTGGTTCAAAACCATTTTAATCTTGCTGGTACTGCACTGGTGCAATCAATATTGGAGGCTTCTTGTTGCTTAGCTATGACTATGAGGCATTTGGGTGGGTTTGAGCCTCGCAACTTCTCTTTATTGCAAAAATAATTGTTTTCAAAATGCCCATCAAAGAAGGCTACCACTTCCATTGGGAAAGATGATGGTACTTACTCCCATAAGTAGTGCTTGAAATCCAATTATACAGTGGTAGCTGTGGGAATGACTGTAGCTGCCAGTTGATAGATTTATTTATTGGCTGTGTAGATTTCATGCAGAATTGACGGAATGAAAGCTTGGGAATATTTTTGCACAATCCATCTAACCGAATGGATTGTGCCGCAACTGCATATTTTTACTTATTGTGGAGAATGGGTAAAATTTCCCATGAGACAAAATAGTCTCTACAACCAATTTAACAGCCTCCAATCAGTTGCATCATTATTTTATATATATGCTTTAGTAAAAATTTTGTAAAGTTTTTCCTCTGCCGATTGATTAGCACAAAATGCACAATAGTGTAACCTTGAGTTACATGCGCTTGAGTTTTTGACAACCCAGCATTCCATCGAATAGGCTACCAGTGGCCTTATGATTCATCAACACAATGCATTATTAGCGCTAGAATAATAAAAAGAAAAAGTCATCAACAACAAGAATCCATAGTATCAGAATATAGTTCTTGAACATTTAATCGCACCAACACAATATACATTTCAATATCATCTTTGATTCAAACACATTCACAAACTGAGTGTACAAACAAATTCAATCAATGCGAATAAGAGGGGAAGAAAAGAACAAATAATCACAACAGACTGATATAATGTAGAGTTCTACGCAAGGGTGCGAGGGAAAGGCTAACAATGAAGTCCTAAACAGAAATTAACCTCACCTGTATCTTCTCTTTATGACATAACCACAAACACGTTACGTTAACCTCCCACTACACCAAAGCCACCAATTACAAAACCTTTCAAACCCCATGGGAAAAAATGAAGAGAATCTGTAGAAGCTATACACCAAAGTTAAAAGGGGATAAAAAAAACACCATCACACTCCTCTGCCACTTACCACCACAAACAACTCTGCCACTCCCACTTGGTACCATCAGAGAGAACAAAACATTCTTTAAAAGCACCACATTTGAAAAGTTTCTGCTACACATTCTTCAACTACACGGGTATCACTTCAATCTTCGACGCATCTTCACATCTCAAAACAATACCCTCAAGACTAGCAGGAAAGATGCATTGGCCCCATTGGCATCCAGTTGTTAGCGGTTCTGATGGAGGGACAATCATAAGCACATTGTCATTTCTCTGAACCACTCCCATCACACTAACTGTACTACCTTCTTTTATGTACCTACAAATACACCGCATCCAATTAATCAGGTTAGTGGGGCTACATATATATACCTGAGAGCACAATGCTTAAGCTGCTAAGACCATACTAAATGCTACCATTAGAATCTAACATGTTTAGGTCCAGGTTTCAAACTGAGTACGTAGTTCATTCAACTAACAACTAAGGTGTACGCTACTTTCAACATGACAGTTCTCACCCTTCTTTCAACCGCATTACACGATCATCACTTGAAAGCTTCTTCTCTCCAAGCCACCTGATAAACTCTGGGGACATGTCTCTGTTCTCAGGGTTGACATCTATAACAACAGAATCATCAACATATGGAGTCACCCTCGCACCATAGCCAGTCTTAACCAATGCTCTCAATCCAGACTGGAAATCAGAGATGTAGAAGTCCACCACTTGCCTCTGTCATAGCACACAAGCAGGAAATATCAAATCTAAAGGACATGAGTGTTCATTGAACAGATTACAAACTGCAAATTGAAATAATGCTTCATTAATCACCTCAGATGATCTGAGCCCCCACGTAAAACGACGATGTGTAGGGTTGGCAGCTTTGGAATCCCAACCGCGGTACTCATATAAACTGGTCGATGTATAGACGCATCTAGGAACTCTTCGGAAGGATGACTCAAGGGGCACATTACCACAAGTCACAACCTTCAAAGTTAAGGAAAGACCGATGTAAACTTCTCTGATAAATGCTATTTTAGCAAAAGAAAATAGGCAAATGCTGAACTTCAAAACAAGCTCGGTTATCCTAGAAGATATTGTTGTGCAATAATTACATCCCAAGCACTAGTGAAGTTACGGTATACATTTCACAGGTCCTTATCAGCCACCCCACCCAGTACCCACCTTCTCTCTCTCTCTCTCTCTCTCTCTCT
>JAYMSY010000173.1:0-14577 GCA_036897685.1 Monsonia emarginata | reverse complement strand
ATTCCTGTAGTTGCTGCTGCACCAGTTATTGTACCTCGTCCAAGTTAGTGTATCTTCCTATTTATCTTGGTTAGAATTTTAAATAACCTGGTGGACGTGACTTTGTCTGTTTTACCTATTTTTCCAGAGTTAAAGTGGGACAGTTACCATATACCGACATCATTGTTCTGGCTCCAGAAAACACCCTTCTCCTTTATGTAAGCTGTATGCATAGATGGCTTATGCTGAATAAGCTGTCTGCCTGTGCTCATTATATTTACCTTCATTTTGAGTCGCATTAGTGTCAGATGTTCTTGATCTATTCTTCTAACATGATAACTAACACTTGAACTGCTGTGACGATTTGCTTTCTAGTACTGTTGACATTATTGGATTATCCTGCACTACTTGGGATAGTTTTGTTAATGTATGCTTACAAATTATTTAATTTGCTTTTAATCAGTTTACCGACTTTTCTTCTGATTATCTATTTATTTGTCTAAAGTAGGTTGCGGCTGAAGTTTGAGCCACTTTCATCTGTAGTCCTTTCCACTATATTCTAACGCCTTTAAATTCTAGCATGATTTTTGATCCAAGGATGTGGTCCATGAACTCCTTGGTGTGGTTAAATTCTTATAGTCAGTCATTCATTGTAACTAGATATTTTAAAAAGCTGTCTTTATCACTTACCAAATCTATATTGCATACAATCTTGGCAAAACATTTATTATTTCTTAGAACACTTCTGTCTGACCTATTTATCCTGAGTGGAGTCCAGTATCCAATTCTGAGTTCTTATGATAATTCATTTAATCAATTTTTATTGTTTCTACTATCATCCCTATGTACATTGCAATACTGCGTCTATGTTTTGCCAAAGTTCGGTATTTTTTGGTTTGTTTTGTTAGATGTGTAAATTTACGTTTACTTGTGTTTTAATTGCAGACAGGGAAACAATGTTTGTGTAGGTACTTTTTGCCTGTTGGTTGGGGCAAAGGCCCACTATTAGATAACCTGAAGTTTCCAGGATCGGCGTCTGGTTCCCAAGAGTTGAAAATCATAGGATTGGTGGATGCTGTTGAGGGGCGCATTAATGTTATAGTAAATAATGGACAGGTATGCTAACTTTTATGGTAACTGTTGCTGCAGTTTTTTTGTCCGGAGATTATTATAATTCTGTATAAGCAAGCCTTGAGTTCTTGATCAATATTTATTTGTTAACTACTCTCCCAGATTATGAACTAAATTCTGGAGAACAGCTGTTAATTGTTTATTGGTTCAATTACTAATTCATCAATTTTTTTCTGGTTCAGCCATACAGCTATCAATTTGCATGTATTTGTATTTGAAACTCTCCCCTTTGTTTTCATAGCTACAGTTTGAATTATTCTTGTTGAATGATGATTGATGAAGTTAGGGTGGGAGCCTGGAGTTCCAGACCCCACAATGGTTGGAGCCTCATTGGGCTGCCCTTTATTAAACCAAGAAGTCGGTGGGAGGTTAAATTCAAATGGAGCATAATCACTTCGAGTAAAGTAGAATCTACTTACAATTAAAAATTGCTACATAAAGTCAAAATTTCACTCTGTGTTACCAGTGATTTTGAGGTTCAAGCTCTTGCTGTTTATGATGTATTATCATTTATATAATTGTATTTCATTTTCGTTACTTATTGTCCATTGTATTATATACTTCCAGTGAAAACTTCACCCCAGTTTTAGAATTTGTTCTATTTACTAAGCAATGTCATCTTAGGTAAAGGTAATCAATATGAATTTCCAAAAGGATTTTTAGGATCTGTTTGAATTTCACGTAAACATTCTAGATGTTGTAGGTGCATTTCAAATTTTACTTCTTCGTCCTAATTGTCTGAATACCATAAACACAGTGTGTGACTCAAATTCAATTTCTTTCTTATTAGTGAACCTGGAAAACAAAACACTTCTGTAGTGCACAATAGCCTAACTGGATTGCTCTGCATTGTGAGAATTTTGAGATAAACTTATTCTGATGCTTTCTTTTGTTCATTTTCTCATTTTTTATTCCCAGGAAGAGTATTTGGTTGACAGTATATCAATTTCAGTATGCTAATTAGTAATTATTGTTCAAGATGCTTGAGATTCTAGCAGCTACCAGTTACAGAATTTTAGATCATATGTTTGCCAAATGCATGTATAAATATTTTGTGGACTTTGTTATTGCAATCTTGGAAAGTTTGGATAGAACTTACTAGGGGTTATACAAAGTATATGGATTCATTTTCTATCTATTAGAGTTGCTTTCTTTGGTTGTTTTTCTTACGAGATTGACAACGTCATTTTGTTGTTTTCTTAGATGTTTCGTTGTGCGTTACGAAGATGCCCTTCCTCTTCACTAGCAAATGATTGCATTACAGCAATGGCTGAGGGGCTGAGTCCTAATTTTTATAATCATTTCCTTGTTCTTCTTTGGGGCGATGGAGATTCTGCATATTTGTCCAAGGCTGACTCTAGTGTTGATTCAGAATGGGACTCATTTTGCACTATTATGATGCACATATGTAGAAAGTCTGGAGTCATTTCTCAAAAGCTTTCAGATCCAGTGCCCCAGTCATCTTGGGAATTTCTCATTAACAGCAAATATCACCAAAGCTATAGCAATAATTATTTCATTTCAAGGAATTCTTCGGGAACACCAATTAACATGCATGAATCAAGTTCCTATGAATCAAGTATGGATTGTACTCAAAGTTCAGAAAAATCGTTCTACTCTGATCTGTTGATGGAAAGTTTGGAATCATTGCATGCAGTATATGAAAGTTTGAAACTAGATAGTCTTCGTAGAAGGTAAGTTGCTGTTTATATACCTTCGTCTAAGTTAAGACCTTTCACCTTTCCACAACAATTCTGCTTTGTTAAATGTGTTTTTTCAAATGCCTCTAATGACAACAGCAACGGCAAACACCATCTGATTATTCTCTCAATTGTTTCATATGTCAATTAATTTAATTTTACCATGCACTGTTTGCATATTCGATTTAACTCATCCAATTTTTATCTTATTTTACTTAATTGCCACAACACTTCGTTGTGAGAATTTGTGCAAATATTAATTCCTACTTAAGAGTGCTAGGTTTCTGCTCTTGCTTGCAGGGACTTGGAGCTTCTAGCAGTTTTATTATGCAACATAGCGAAGTTTTTGGGCGAGGAAAGCTATTTAGATCATTATATTCGTGATTTCCCTATTCTTTCCAAGCGACTTAGCATGTGTGCATCCTGCACATCCAAGAAAACTCCTCCCTGTTTATTCAAATGGCTCGAATATTGTTTGCAACATGGATGTAGCTCCACTAATGCTATTTCTCTTCCACCGTTAATTTGTAAAGATGGGGTTACTGTCATAAGCTGGGCTCGAAAGATTGTCTCATTTTATAGTTTATTATGTGGTGCTAAACTGGTGGGAAAGAAGCTTTCTTCTGGTGTTCATTGTAACATTGCCCCTGGATCATATTGCACTCAAGAGGAGCTCACTGTCTTGTCAATGGTTGGGGAGAGATTTGGACTGCAGCAGCTGGACTCACTTCCCTCCGGTGTATCTCTTCCATTACGTCATGTAAGCCAAGTTTCAAATATTATTTTACATGAAAAGTTTGAGAAACCATAATGTTACTAATTGAGAGTTCTCAGTGATAGTATAGGTAGGATGTTTTTCCTATTCACATTTGCTTCCTTTCTACAGAAGGTAGTTCCTGTATTGTGTTGCTAATCTCTGTTGTAAATTGTAATACAACTAAGATTCACTTGGTATTCTTCTCTTGCTATTTTGGTTTCTGTTTGCATTGATATACTATCTCACAGTATGTATCTTGTTTTGCTCTCCATAGGCACTGGATAAGTGCAGAGAATCTCCTCCTACTGATTGGCCTGCTGCTGCATATCTTCTACTTGGCCGAGAGGAATTGGCTATGTCACGTTTGGCACATTCATCCAAACCCAAGGAACTTGAAACGCAAACTAATGTGAACTTGATCTCTATGTCTACCCCTTATATGCTACATTTGCATCCAGTCACAATTCCTTCCACAGCGTCTGATACAATTGGATTGGAAGCTACCAAGTTTGAGGATACAGATTCTGTTGATGGGTCTACAACAGATGGTATGGAGCATATATTCAACTCTAGTACACAGTTGCGGTATGGCCGGGATTTGCGATTAAATGAGGTCAGTTTTTGATACCAATGATCTCAATTCTTAGATTTTATATTCTTTTCATATGCACATTAGTTATTTTTAAGTCATATGTCAATATTATAGGCATGATTCCACGCACTGTAATCTTAAACCTCATTTCCTCCTTGAAAATTTGGTTTGTTGTCTTCTAATAAAATCTTTGCTTATCCAAAAAAAACCCATGCATGGAAGGGTTATATTTTGTCAGAATTGCTTGAGTTACCACATAAACAACTTGAACAATACTATAATAGGTTCATGTGCCTGGACTAAGGCTATTCACTCTTGCTATTTCAACTAAAATAAATACCCTTTTCAAAGATTGACTTTTAGTCTTGAATTTGCTGCCCATGTTTTTTTGGTTGTATTATGTCACTTGTAACGCAATTTTGTATATCTGTGATGCTGAATTGCTATACATGCTATTACAATATTGAGCGTTCCTATTGTGTACTTATATAGTTGCAGTTGACAAAATTCTACTGATTCCAGAAGTGATTTTATTTCCTAAATTTTTCTTCTCAGAGTACACGAGATTTAGTTGCTAATGCATCTCATTCTATAGCTTGACTAGGATTGTCTTATTCCCGAAGCATTTTCTTGAAGTTATTGGGCTTTCTGTACCATCCTTCCGCACTCCTTGATGATGGCTTTTTGATCAATCATTCATTTGGTTATATAGGCTAACTGCAATCTTCTTGGTTTGGCAACTCACTTCATATGAATTACTTACTTGACTTATTGGTTACTTGTGTTATAAACCTTACCTGCTTGACCTCACATTGCACATCTTGCGAATGATTTTTGTGAAGTAGTAATTGAAACTCCGTTGTCACCTGTGTTATTTATGACTTCTATTGATGCTAGGTTAGACGCCTTCTGTGCTCTGCAAGACCTGTGGCAATTCAAACATCTGTTAATCCCAGTGCTTCTGATCAGGACCTCCAACAGGTATGCTTCATCCTTCTTTCCTTCTCTCTTATCAGCCTGACTTTTTGGCCTGAGTATGATGCTCTTGTAGTGCAACAAATCCACATCTCCTTAATACCCTTCCATAAGCTAAGGCCCTATAAGAACTTCTCATACTATAAAAAATTCAGGCTACTCATATACAGTCATAATCACATATTGGCAATGGCTATCCTCTATAACTGCAGGCCTCCACAACCACTTGTCTAATGAGGCCTGAATAAAATCCGATTTGATCATGTGGCATCTGATCCCATCTTGTGATGATAAGGGGCCTTGTATATTTATGTGGGGTACTAAAGTTGTTTTATTGGATGCCCTAGTTGAATGAAATTTTGACAATTATCAAGTAGCGTGTCTTGACTGGTGAAAGTTGACCATAAAAATGCAAGTAGGCATATTGAAAATTAGAATTTAGCCATGCTCCAATTTGCAGTTTTGTGTACCTTATTCTTTAAATTATGATCAAGCATCTAAGGTTATATCGAAGGTACAGTCCGATAAAATACTAGTCATGTATTGAAATAGCAACTGTGTCAAGTTTGCTGTCTAAGTGTGCAGGAATTTGACAGCCAGCCTTTACCCAGAACTTATCTTGTTGACTTTAATATATATGGTGCCTGATTACAACCCTTATTTTTTGGTGCTGTTATATTCTGCTACCCGTTGAATACTCACGAATATTGGCTTTCTGATTTGTTTCTCTCTAACATTTGTTTGCATAGGCTCAGCTATGGCATCTTGCACAAAGGACCACTGCCCTTCCTTTTGGCCGTGGGGCATTTACTCTTGCAACAATATATACTCTTTTAACAGAGGTACCCTACTTTATAAATATTTTATTTTGTTACTTTTTTCTTGTTATATACTATTCCTAAGCAAGTGGTTGCTTTAAGATAAGTTTATGCTCATAACATAATCTCTTGAAAAATTTGCAGGCCTTTACCGTCCCAAAGCTTGTTTTGGCAGGTCGGTTACCTGCTCAACAAAATGCAACTGTATGTTGAATTCTATTCATATAGTAATGGTGTAATTCTGTTTCTTTTCTTCACTGACTGCATGTGCATTAGGATGTGGTACTCGAAATTTTGATTTGTTGCTCGAACTTATTTCCTTTTAATTGTTCTGTCAAGGGCATATAAACCTTATTTTTTTGGCATTCTACTGTTTTTTATCACATCTCTTAGTAATTCAACACGAACCAAAGATCCTAATGAGTTTTGCACAATGATCATGTAGCTGACCCCAGCTGTTTTTGGAAAATGACTTCTTCTTGTTGTTGTTGATATCTCGTAATAATTTAATTCATCATAATAATTTTCACTTTATTCATCACTGATTATCCTTCTAACATAGGAAATTCAGTTCATGATGAATAGTATCTCAGAATTTGATATTCTAAATGCTCTTCCTGGGACATTTTCATTTTTTGTGGTTTTATGTTGACTTTTGCCATTAACTTTGACTCCCTTTTTGAGCTATTTTATTTTACAGTTCTGTAACTTTTTTTTATATACCTTTTCCTGATAGGTTAATCTGGACTCAAGTTTAAGGAACATTCAAGAACTTAAATCTTGGCCAGAGTTTCACAATGCTGTTGCTGCTGGATTACGTCTGGCCCCCCTTCAGGCAAATGCTTCATCTATAGTCAAACTGTTTGTGCTGTTAAAATGCTGGAATATTGGTTCTTCATTAACTGTTCCTGATCCTGACATTTTGTGATAACATAAATATCATTTTGTAATTTGGTATTCTTTTATGCAATTTCACTCGGTAAATGTTTAGATGCTTGTTTGCAGCTAGGTTATCTGGCATTTCTGTAGCTATTCAATTCAGGAAAACATTTCATTTATTTGTATTCATTTCCCGTGCTTATCTTCAATAATTTTTCGTTCTTGAATGTTTAGTGATACTTATTCTCCCCTTTTATTCTCAGGGGAAAATGTCAAGGACCTGGATATTATATAACAAACCGGAGGAGCCAAATGTTATACATGCTGGACTTCTATTTGCATTGGGGTTACATGGTCATCTGCGTGTTTTATCTATTACTGATATCTATCAGTATTATTCTCAGGTTTATATCCTCACAGCTTCTTGTTTGTTGTTGGTTATTACTTATATTGTTTTTAATTTAAATTTATATCTGATTTAGTACCTCCCTTGCATTTAACACCTACAATGTTTATGTTCAGAAATATACTTTTCCCCCCACTTTTCCACCCTTAATTTGTTATCCATTTTTCATGTTGATGATTGAAATAGAATGCATATGCTTCTCGTTGGCATTATTTTTATACTAAATGATGAACTTTTATAGGAAAATGAAGGCACAACGGTGGGATTGATGCTTGGTCTTGCTGCTTCTTACAAGGGAACTATGCATCCGGCAATATCAAAGGTAAATGATCATAGTAACACTCCACATCAGAGAGAGAATATGGTAAATTAGGTTAACTTCTGGATGTTAGTGTAATTACTGAGACCATCCTTAGGATTTTGCAATAACACTGACCTTCCCTAGGTTTTGCTTGCTGAGTTGCAAAACACTGTTAATCACCATCGCTTTCATAGGTGGTGGTTGGTAGAATGCTCTATAACTTTTGCATTTATGTACAGTCTTCATAAAGGTTCTCATGATATATATTCTTCTCAAGATGTTAGGACCTCATCTACCTGCTAAATTAAACATACTTGATGTTGGTTCTTACATTTGAGTGTCATTTGAGCGTTAATATGACTGTTAGATTTGTTGGGTTTGTTTTAATAATGACTGTGGGAACTAGGGAGTAGGGACACTTTTCAAATGTATCTAGTTTAACGGTAGCATTGATGCAATCGTGGGAACAAAGAAGTTATGTTTTATGATGTCATTGGTTTACAGATTTTCTATCGCTATTTTATCCATGTAATTTAACATGACTAACTGTTCTGTTCTGCTGCAGTCTCTTTATGTTCATGTACCTGGTCGCCATCCAGTTTCCTTTCCGGAGTTGGAGTTGCCAACCCTTATCCAGGTGCTTGTTATGGTGGTTGTATCATTGTCAAAACATGCTTATAAGTTTTGTTCACCAGAATTATGTTTTCCTGGTTTTTGTGCTTTCCTTCTCCACCGTTAGACTGTTCAAATATTTATTTCTTAAATGCATGTGCAGGATCCTACCATGCATATTTGTACCTTCTGCGTGTTTAGAGTCTGATTTTAGATGGTCTAGCAGTCTTCATATGCTGGTTCCATTCAAGTTTTCATCAGATAATTTTAATTGAATTTAATTAATGTGTTTTGTACTTCTAGTTCTGATTTAGGACTACCTTTTTGTTGGCTTTCCAGTCAGCTGCACTGTTATCGGTTGGGCTACTTTATGAAGGATCAGGACACCCGTTATCAATGCAATGTCTTTTGGTATTTTTTTCTATCTTGCTACTTTTGCTAGTTAAAATCTATTTTTTCCGATCAGGCATGATAGATATCATGTGGGAAAATGAATATGAATTAATTGTTGATGTACTTATGAATCCAGAAGTGAATGAATCAATTCATTAGTTATAACACTTTTTTCTCAAGTCATCACATTTTACCATCCCTAAATGTTTGCTGATCACATACCTCACCTTTGCTGAAATCCTGTTAGCATATCTACTTGTGGCTTTTCTTCATCTAATAATTGCATATATGAACTTGGTTCTTCAATTTTTGTCAAGCTAATAATAAATCTATCTTATGCTTTGTGTTGTGAATTTTTGTATCTTATAACCCTCAATTACAGGGTGAAATGGGCCGTAGGACTGCAGGGGATAATGTACTTGAAAGGGAGGGCTACGTTGTTTCTGCAGGATTTTCATTGGGTCTTGTTGCTTTGGGTATGAGTAGCTTAGTACTCAGAAGGATTCAAATACAGTGAGTTTGTGAAATATCTAACAATTGTATTTTGAACTGAAGGTCGCGGGGAGGATACTCTTGGTTTCATGGATACCATCGTTGATAGATTGTTCCACTACATCGGTGGAAAAGAACTTCCTAATGTATTTGGATAATTTACTCTATCATCTTATGTTTAATTTCACCTTAAACTTCTCTGAACTCTTTGATTAACACCTTATGAATTGTCTTCTCTCAGGAGAGATCCCCTTTGTTGCCCCAATCAGCAGATGAACAGAATCGTGGTGCTGGACAGGTTGGGTGCTCTACTAACGTTACTTTTAATGAACAACATGCATTAGTAAAAATCTGATATGGCATTCTTTTTCCGTTTGCTACTTTTATGTTATAGATGATGGATGGAAGTGTGGTTAATGTTGATATCACTGCACCTGGAGCTGTAATTGCTCTTGCTCTAATGTTTTTGAAGGTAATGTTTTCTATGAAGAATCAACTCTTTTATTTTATCTAGTCTTCCTAAATCAAATGCACTGGCTTGCCTTTGTTCTTTAATTTAAATGCATATGCATGTTTAAGATGTTCTCTCTTGCTCATTGTTGCAGACCGAGTCAGAAGTTATTGTGTCTAGGCTATCTATTCCTCAGACTTACTTTGATTTGCAATATGTGAGGCCTGATTTCATAATGCTTCGTGTCATTGCTCGGAATTTGATAATGTGGAACAGGTAATAATTTTAGCAACTATCAAGGTCTCTTACTAGTTATTTTGTGTGCCTATTAATCTAATTCATAAATGCTATTTAATAGAAATGTTACGTTATTGTAGAGTTCATCCCTCCAACGATTGGTTTCAGTCTCAGATTCCTGAAATTGTCAGGAACAGTGTGAAAGCCCTTACTGATGATAATAGTGATGTTGATGAAATGGATGCTGAAGCTTTTGTCCAGGCATATATCAATATAATCACTGGAGCATGCCTTTCTCTTGGTAAAATTATTTGTTATTTTCTTAATTTTGAATTAGTTGGTTTCTTCTGCTTGATCTATAAAATGTCATTTTCAACTTTGATTTGGGTGCATAACGGGACATGCTAAGAATGCTGCAAATGTGTACATTACAATTCATGTGCGAATGGACCGATATGGACACTGCTATTAGAATGTATATATGGGCTAAAGAGGTTGTAAGAAAATAAAAACTAGGAAATTTATATTTTTCTAATTTGTGCTAGTTGACATTTCTTAATTCACACTTTTAGTGTCATTGTTGAGAAACATAAGGGCAACTTGTTAAATTTTTTGCTTTGTCCTTTTTTACCTGGCTATATATTCTAGTTATTTTTTAATGCCATGTACTTCGGCCTAGTAAAACTGTATCTGCTTAACGTTCTTGTTTTATACCGTTCACCTAGTGTAAATACTAGGTTAACATTTAATTCACTGCTGCTGGTAAGATTATTAAGCATTCGACCCAGTACACAAGGCTGTCCATAGTGAGGTCAGGGAAGTGTCATTCTGCACTCAGAGAGGCCGTTTCCAAGGGTTGAACCCATGGCCTCAAATCACAAGGCAGAAACCTTACCAGTGCACCGACTCTCAAATCTTCCCTTGGATTTGGATTTCTTATGGCATATAATTGAAGTTGGTTGCTTCATTCATTTATCTTGAATTTATTTCACATTATCCTTGGCCAGGGTTGAGATTTGCTGGCTCGAAAAATGGACAAGCACAGGAATTACTTTATGAATATGCCGTCTACTTTTTGAACGAGGTGTGCCATTAATTATGGTCCTGTTTAAGTTCTGCCTGTCTGGTTCTAGTTGTGAATTATTTATTTCTGACTGCTTCCAGATCAAGCCTGTTTCTGGTGCTAGAGGAAATAACTTTCCCAGGGGTTTGTCTCACTATGTGGATCGTGGAACATTGGAGACATGTCTTCATCTTGTTGTTCTTTCCCTATCTGTGGTAAAGTTCAACTTCGTTATTACTTCCTTTTCATTCGAACTTTTCCTACTCTTTGCAAATTGGAATTTAGCATCTGAGCTAAACCTCATGGTCGTAGGTGATGGCTGGTTCTGGACATCTGGAAACATTCCGATTACTGAGATTCCTTCGCAGCCGGAACTCAGCAGATGGACATATTAATTATGGTATTCAGATGGCAGTAAGTTACAATCTATCTGGTCTGTTGTGCCCGCCACCATATAATCTGCTCTTTCTGTTCTGTTTTGAAATGGAAAAACCACGAACTTGATAATTTGTCTGGAAATTTATTTATCGATGTCTGCAAGAGAGATTTCTCAATTCTCACTAACATTCAAATGCTATAGATATATTTTTTTTTGTAGGATTCAATCGATCATTACTTGTTCTTAAAGAACCTTCAATTTTGAGATGCATAGAAGTATCTGCTTTCTTAACCCTCCAGGATTAAGTGTATTATAGAGCATGCATTAGTTTAGATTAATTTAATGTTCACTTGAGCTTTTGCATGATATACATTAGGCCATAAATGTTTGTACGTATATTAAACTGAGAAATAAACTGACATCTTTCTCTCTTTTGTTTTGCATCTTGATGTCATAGACTTATTATAGTTACTGTTCTGCTTTTGATTGCAGGTAAGCTTAGCGACTGGGTTCCTGTTTCTTGGCGGAGGAATGCAGACCTTTTCAACTAGCAACAGTTCAATTGCAGCTTTACTCATTACCCTTTATCCACGGTTGCCCACCGGACCAAATGACAACCGCTGCCATCTTCAGGTACGTCAAGTTTCTAAGAAGTGGAATACATTACATGAGTGTTTGCCCGGAAACAACACAAAGTCATCAAATATACATGATAACATGACTTCAATGAGATTGTGATACGGACCATGTTACCCTTTCCTGAAGTAACATTAACACTCCCTCCACCCAAAAATAAGTATCCCAATTTCCTAAACTAAAGGGATGTCCCCCCAAAAGTATCCTGTGTCTATCTTAGATAGTTAATTATGGGATTGCCAACAATATCTGTTTTTAAGTTAGTTATAACATTTTGAGTAGTTGGCATGTGGGGGCAGATAGGGGTAAAGGATGGAAAGTGAAACACTTAAATATGAATTCTTAATTACTGCAAATGGTCAATTGGGACACTTAATTTGGGGCAGGTGTAATTTCCACCTTCATGCAACATTTTGTGTGAATGGTAGGGTGTTCGACTATTGTTTTTCTTTCAACTTTCAATAGTTTCTTGTTCTTTTAGCCTTCTTGTATTTTTTCTCCCTGATGGAAGTGTTTTCATTCCAGGCCTTTAGGCATTTGTATGTGCTTGCAACAGAGGCTCGTTGGGTTCAGACAGTTGATGTTGACACGGGTTTGCCTGTGTATGCCCCACTTGAAGTTACCATAAGGGAAACTGAGCATTACGCAGAAACAAGTTTCTGTGAGGTCACTCCTTGTGTTTTGCCAGAACGTGCTATTGTAAGTTTCTGAGATTTGTGGATGAACTCCTTAGGCTACCTGCCATTCTCCCTTTACAAATGCATTATCCTCGCTTCATGTGACTTCCATTGCAGATGGACATTGTAACACATTATACTTGTATATATTCTTTTAATTAGAAAATTTTGAGTGCTTGGGTTGATAAGTTTTCTAATCTCATGCTTCCAGTTGAAGAGGGTAAGTGTTTGTGGTCCTCGGTACTGGCCTCAAGTAATTGATCTTGTCCCTGAAGGTACATGATTCCACTTGCTCTGTTTTTTGTTGCTAAAGCTGTCTCCAATGCTGTTTTAAGTAGCTTTAATCCTTAATCTGCAGATAAACCTTGGTGGAGGTTTGGGGACAGAAATGATCCATTTAATTCAGGTGTTCTCTATATCAAACGGAAGGTTGGATCTTGCTCATATGTGGATGATCCCGTTGGGTGTCAATCCCTGCTATCACGGGCAATGCACAAGGTTTTGATCACATCATATTGCGCCTCCGTAGTTTATCCCAGATCTTATAGTAGATATGAGTTGAAATATTGAATCTTTTGATGATAGGTTTTTGGTCTGACAAGTCTAAGAGCATCTGACTTAGATGCTAGTACCCACAATGCACCCGTTTCTGTCACAGTGGATCAGTTGGTCAGTACCTTCTCTTCTGATCCCAGCCTGAATGCATTTGCACAACTCTGCTGTGACCCATCATGGAATAGCAGGCAAGTATCATATTTACTGCTTTTCCCTGCCCTACACAGACCTTACATTAATTACCAGTACATCATAGGCATTGTCATTTATTCATGCGGGTAAAATTCCATTTTCAAAAGTAATTCCCCAACTTGTTTGCAGATCCGATGTTGATTTCCAGGAATTTTGCTTGCAAGTGTTGTTTGAGTGTGTCAGCAAGGATAGGCCAGCTATTTTACAGGTAAAGCGTGACCTGTCAGTCTGGGGTTTGTAGACCTGCATGCAATTTATATTCCACTTTCTATTATAGTCGATTCATTGATCAACCTGCTCTTTCCTTTTCCCCAATAAACATTATTTAGGTTTATCTGTCATTGTACACAACAATTGGGTATATTGCGGATCAAGTTACAAGCGATACTGTTGTTCTAGAAGACTCACTGTCTATTTCTAGTTTAAAGGTAATTTTCTGTAGTCCTACTATATTGTTCCTCTCACAAGTCAGGATTTATAGAAAAATGAAGAGAAGAAAGCATTATTACGAAAGTTGGTGAACATATTGTGCTTTAAACATGTTTTTGCCACTCTTCAGAGTATAATTTGACTACTCTTTGCAGCTTGCATTAGCGTACAACGAGGCTCTGTTGAGTGGAAGATTGAGTTCTTCAAGAGGAGGCATAATTCAATCCATCTTTCTGGGGTCTCTTAGGAAGCGAGTCGAGGACCTCCTACATTGTTCTCAAGGACTGAAAGATGATTTTGGTAGCTACCTGAAGTCTTGGAGATGGCCGAGCCAAGAATCCCAACGAGAAAAAGATTCGGTACTTCTTTCCTGGTATCTCCAGTGGTATGGGGTACCTGCTCCGTCTGTTATCAGGACGGCGGTGCAGAAAATCAAACCCAAGCTTATGTCAAGATCTTCAGTTCCCTTGTTGAGGTTGCTAATGCCAACAACTCACCTTAATGCAGTTGGCGAAATAGATAAGTTCCTCCTCTCTTCTCAGGTTAGCCAATGAGACCCTTTGTTGCCAATTACTTCCTGGTTCTATCTCAACTTTTTGTATATATGTAAATCTTAGTTGTGTTTTAATTAATCTCTGAAAATGAAATTGAATAACTGCTGGCTATTGATGTTATTGATGCATTGTTTTAGGTTGTTCTTGGACCTTATTGATGTTGGTAATTTATGCACATGGGTAGCTCTTAGGTTGCCTTAAGGGAATGAGAATGTGAATCGTCAAATTTGTGTGTACTTTTTGACACATTTCGCGTACGATGTTGAACTCATGAACGTCTTTAAGCATAATGGCCTCCACAGTGGGCTGTCAGGTGTGGTCAATAGTGGTGGGCCCCGTTGGCGGCTACCACCCCCGCCGCAAAATAAT
>JAYMSY010000172.1:0-14652 GCA_036897685.1 Monsonia emarginata | reverse complement strand
GTAACCTTTATTGATACTCTCCTCCCCATACGGCACCGTTCCATGTTTCTTCAACCTTCAGAATTTGCGTTCGTGACACTGTTTTAAGTTTGTTCTTTTTTTCATATATATTTGCTTTGCATTTCCAAGCTTTGAAGGTGTTTCTTTTGGGTGGAAAAAGCAGGCAATTCAAGCTCTTCTTTTCTGTATTCAGCTACTTGTGCTATGTTGATTTTGTTTTTGATTGGTTTAGTTGTATGTTAATTTCTCGTTGATTTATATGTTATTTTTGGCAGAGTATTGATTGGGATTTAAGAGCTACCCCCAATAATTGAGCCCCTATTACTCTTTAAACTATAATCCACATTCTGTTTCTGCTTCTCTTCCACATAATGATCTCTCGGTTCATCCCCAAACCTTATCACTTTCGCCTCCTGGCATTAGCTTCCTCCAAGCCGCAAGTGTGTCCCCACTCTCCTCTGAATCCTAATTTCACTCCCCTTTTCAGACCCTTTTCGTCTAATGGCAATAATAGCAACAACAATGGAAAGGACAGGTCACTTTTTGACCTGTTGAAGTCTGGGGAAAGCGATGCAAAATCCAATCCATTGTTTACGGAAGAATCGAGAAGTCTTTCTGGAGTCACAAATGCATGTTCTGGGGCAAATGAGGATGAATCGTGGTTGAAGGAGGATGATGACGGTGAAAATGAGAATATTTTTGGGGAAGGCAGTGAGGAAATAAAGGGAGCAAGTGGTGGTGGTGCTGGTCATGACTGGACAATGACTGATGGGTTCAAGGATTGGAGTTTTGAGGAGGAGGAGAATGCTGATGTGTTCGGTTTGGAAGATGGCGAAATGCAGACAGATAGTGGTGCACGTGAAACCCAGAGTAAGATTAATATGGAATACGAGGAGCTTGAGAGGGAGGAAAAGGAACTCACTGCCATTGTCAAAGGTTAAGTGAAAATTTTTCAATATTGCCCTTGCTTTCTTGCAAATATAGGTTTCAAGTTTTAGATTTTTTGTCATTTTCAGGTTCGTAATATATATAATGATTTGGAAGAAGAATGAATTTTGGGTGCATTGGCAAATAGGAAAGCTTGAATTGTTTCATCTTGCAATCACATTCTTGTTATTATACAGTCACTGCTGCTGTTTGCATTTTTTGTTATCAATTTTAAGGTTCTGTTTCATCATGTTTTTAATTAGTAGTGCTAAAATTATGGTAAGATTCTGAATTGTTTGGGGGGATAGTTTTACTTCAGTCCACTTTAGTGTCTTGGACCTATGGGTCATATATTGGAACTTTGAACTGTTATGTATCATTGTTGTAATACGTGATTGAACATTTGAACTTTGGAATTAGGCTTAGAATCAGTTGGAATTGGGAATATATGAGAATTAGGTTGGGAGTATTTGGATTTGAGTTCTGTTTCAAGAGAAATGAGATGGAAACAATGAAGTTTGAAGATGCTGCTGCTAACCTCACATCCAGTAATTTCCTGGGAACCATTCCCAGAGAGATCAAGAAAAAAAAATCACTCTTGTGTTTAGTTTAGTAGAACTCCAGCTTAGCCCTGAATTTCTGATAGTCATCATTAGAAATTAAAGAATTTGTGTAGTTTGTTGAATGAGTCAACCTTAATAAAACATAATCTTGTCCTTTGAGCTTAGGCTCATGGTAAGCACACATTATTGACTGAACAGAACAACAGAGTATTTATAGATTGTTGCTGAAGTTTGTGTTTATCAAATATCTCTTATTTCAGGTCCAGATCGTGCATTTGGCGACCTTATTGCAGCATCTGGAATCACTGATGAAATGCTTGACAGTTTGATTGTCCTGAAAGATTTCGATGGGATCAAGGGATTGCCACCTCTGAGGGATATAGAAGATATGCGTTTGGAAAAGAGTGGTAGGAAGTCCCCAAGATTTGCTATGGAGCTCCAGAAACAGGAAGATCTTGCCAAATCAAGAGTGAGACTAGTCGATGAAAAGGGTAGGGCTTATGGCACAGGGCGAAGGAAATGCAGTATAGCTCGTGTTTGGGTCATGCCCGGTGATGGTAAATTTTTTGTTAATGATAAGGAGTTTGATGCATATTTCCCAATGCTTGATCATCGTGCTGCTCTTCTTCGACCTTTTGCTGAGACAAAGACTTTGGGACTTTGGGATGTTAAATGTACTGTCCAAGGAGGTGGTACATCAGGTGAGGTTTAAGCCTTCATTATTGCAAATCTTCTATAGTTTTTATGTATATTCACTTCTTGAATGATTAGTGCCAATTGAAGTTCGATGTCTACTGCTGGATGACCCAATGGGAGTTTATGTTCTTTCAGTAAAGTTGTTATCTAGATATAATTCATATTGCTTCGTGCAAGAGATGAATTTCATATGGAACTTGTATATGCATATGAACATTTTTGGCATTTCAACCTCTAAGCCTGCAGTTCTCTTAGTGGCATTTTGTAGGTGCATTGGTTGGTCTAACGATCCTGCATCCGTATTATTAGCTTTTTTTTCTCATAATCTTGTAGACTTAAGAATCTGTCTGTAACAGGTCAAGTTGGAGCAATTCAATTGGGAATTAGCAGGGCATTGCAAAACTGGGAACCAGGCTTTCGAATTGTACTCAGAGATGGTACAATTTACCTATTATACTCTCTCCTCTTTTTACCTCCCTTGCATTTTGTGTGATTCCATCAACATACCGTGCTGTACATTGACCTATATGAAGAATTTGTGCACGCCCTGTCGTTTTTTTAGTGTAAATGGCAAATGCTTGCCTCATGTCGGCTCATATTATGTTTCTAGCTAGAATCAATTAGTTACAATCATAGAACTCAAAGAGCTTTTACCTCATGAACTTGCTGAAACCATTTCATGCCATTTTTTATCAGGTGGTTACTTGACTAGGGATCCAAGAGTGGTGGAAAGAAAGAAACCTGGGCAAGCAAAAGCAAGAAAGCGCTTCCAATGGGTCAAGCGTTGATCTTTATGCTGCTGCAGACATATTCTTGTTTTCACCAGATTTTGTGGATCTTTGAAATGGCCGGCTATTGAGTAGTTTAGATATACAGATTCATCTAGACTTGGAAATGTATCCATAGGAAGCATATTTCAATATCGTAACCCATACTGCAGGAACTGGAAGCAATAATGTTTTCACTCGGCCATATGATTTTCTTTTCTCGTCTTCATCTTTTTTTTGGGGGGAATTCATTTTCATCCGAAGAATAATGATACTGTATTTGTTTTGGTGCTGAATGTGCATCATGAGTGGAAAGTTTCCAAAACATAGGATATGAGTTTAGACCATTTTGTCCGTATTGCTGCCATGAATTCATTACCACTTGCATAAGTAACAGTAGTCGCCTGGGAAGATTAAACATTATGTTGGTTTCATCTCCTCCTCCTTGTAACCCAAAAACTTCATCAAAGGGAGGAACCTAGATTAAACCAGTTAATTTGAGCTCACTGGAAAACGTTGCGGGTTGAGTTTGTATTATTAACCGAGTGCGTATGATCATGATATGTCTAATAATCGTGTTAAAAATGTAAGTAGTCGTTCAACATGTTCATTAAACAAAGCTAACACAGCACAACTCTACTCTATGCATTTAACTTAATTGAGTCTAAATTGACGTGACAATAGAGTTCATTGTCTAGTTCTTAGAGTCTCCACAATAGCAACGATGACTGTCACCATTGTAGAGATAGTCATCGCAGTTATGTAGTTTCTGTTTCAGAAGTTGTTGCAATTTCAGCTCAGCGAATTACACGCAAAAGTTGTAGTTTCAGCTCGGGAGCTTCTAGTCAGCTCAGCAAGCTGAACGCAAAAACTAAGTTGCTAGTCAACTCAATGAATTGCACGCAAAAAGCTTAAAAAATTAAATTATAAATTTACAATTTACAACTCGTCTGTGACAGTAAACAAATTTTTTTACACAGCGGTAAAATTTGATGTGACAACGAGTGAGATCCACTCTACACCGTTGTGTTATCTTAAAATAGACTAAGTCAGTAGCTTTCGCATTTCCACACTTTTTTTTATTCAAATGGGCAGAGACTTTCATTTTGGTCGTCACAAGTTTGAGGAGGTTTTGGTAATGGGTGTTGTGTAAAACCGATAACATAGAGGGCTTGGGTTTTGGGTTTACACCATTTGCGAGCTTCAGCGCTCGGTCTTCGTTGCAGGTCAGTAACTTCTTCATTCCTGGTCGCTCTGCTCTGCTCTGCCTGCAACTTCCGGCGACGTCCTCTCCTTTTGTATTTTAGGGTTTTAAGTTTGAATGTGAATGGAACCGAAGAACTTAAATTGATTCTCTTTGCAATTTTATTCATTTGCTGTTACTTTGATTTGTGTTTTATTAGCTTACCAGGTTTTGTGTAATTGCCGCATTATAGTCTTGATAATACGCAATAGCTTGCAACTATTTCAAATTTGTTTTCTTGTTTTTCCCAATACAAAAGCTTTGCGTTTCCAAGCGTACATCTTTTTGGGTTGATTTTGGTTTCCATTCAAGGCATTGTATACATCTGCTTGTGCTATAATATATTGCTTTTATTTTCTTATTGGTTTAGTTGTATGTTAACTTCTTATTGATCCATATTTTGTGTTTGGCAGGTTATTGATTGGGGTTAGATTGAACCTTGTATATTTTGATGAGCATGTACTACATTAAATAAACTTATGAATCTAATATTTAGTACCATAAATTTACATACGGGTAGTGATGTCATATGTTTATGGCCTCTACGTTGCTAATAAATTAAATTGTACGAGTATAATAATTAATAACACACAGAACTAAAAAAAATTACCTATGAATAGCCCAATTGAGATTGCTGCCCAATTGAGTAGCCTGGGGGTATAGTGAAGATGTATGGGCAGGGTGGGGTGTGTACAGGTTGGGGATGGCTGAAAACTAGCTGGTTGTAAATGTGTTCTTGTGTGGCAATATACAGATCTTTTGCTTGCGTGCCAAAAAAAAAAAAACCTATGAATGTTCTTATGAATGCATAACTCTGATGTGGAGAGTGTCTTCATGATTTTGTTTGATAAGATTGAATATTATTAATTGTTTTTTTTTTAAAAACTGAGTTGATAGTTTATACCACAATTCATGAGATTTGAACTGCTATTGCCATACCAAATACCCCAGCACAAACAACTTAAGTAATAAGGTGCAGCGGCTTTTTATCACTTATTCTAAACAAATGACCCCTAAAGCCGCATTTATTTAGTTCTTATTGTGTCTTATTGACCCTTATTCTTATTTAATAAGAAGCCCTTGAAATTAAGCATTGTTTGTTTATGTGTGTTTCTTACCCATTATTATGGTATTGACATCCGTTTTAAGAAATAAGATGAGATTTGTTTGGTTCAGTAGCTTCGGCTTGTAGTCTTCCTTCATGCTAGTTTCTTCTGTACTTTATGTAGGGAGGTCAATGTTTGAATAAATCCCTAATATGTATGATTTGAAGCCATTTCATTTCCTGTTTTATTTTATGCAGTTTCTAGATTTGGAAGTGACATGACACATGCCTGTAAATTCGCATTTTCTAACGCTTTGTAAGATTCTTCCTCCAATCCTACCAACCTTTTTCGCACATAATTCGTCTTTGTTCTTGTTATACATGAACTTCATAATCTGAAATGGTGGACGCTTGACAATGAATGCGTAATTGGTTCTAAAATGCATTTTCATGTTATTTTTCAATATGAGCTGAATAGTGAATCCAATTCAGTGATTCCTTGGTAGTAGGTTCATTTTAAGTTCAGTTAAACAACACAAGAGTTCAAATTTTGTAACAGTTAAACAACACGAGAGTTCAAATTTTGTAATTTTCTGTATCTTATTAAAGTTCTGTTTCCCCACAAGTTTCAGAAATTTAGCAGCAAGATCAGTGAATCGTTCTTCCAGTCTCTCCTTCGAGTACACTGCTACGCAAATTCGAATGGAAAGCGACAACAGTAACCAAAGAAGTAAGTCCAGAGGTGCCTTGATTGTGCTAGAGGGCTTGGATCGCAGTGGGAAGACTTCCCAATGTAGTAGACTATTGTCAAACTTAGAGGGGTTGGGGCATTCAGCTGAATTGTGGCGATTTCCTGACAGAAATACAAGTGTTGGACAAATGATATCTTCTTATCTTTCCAATAAATCGCAGTTGGATGATCATACGATTCATCTACTATTTAGTGCAAACCGTTGGGAGAAAAGGTTCATTTTTCTGCCCATGCAACTTGATTTATTGGCCAAATTCAATTATATGCAACCTCTTTTCTCTTATAGTAGTTTCGATAGATGCCCACTTATTTATCCACATCTGGTATGATGAACCAAAATGTATTTGCCACGGTAGCTGAAGTTTGTGAACTGATATAGAGCTTTTGGAGTTTTCTTGTATTGATTGGAGGCATGGCACTTCACTGTATTTATGCAACACGTTGGTAGTGATGACATTGATGCCTTTGCAGGTCATTGATGGAAACTAAACTGAAAGCTGGAACAACTCTCATTGTAGACCGTTATTCTTATTCTGGAGTGGCGTTTTCATCTGCCAAAGGACTTGATTTTGAGTGGTGTAAGGTGAATACATGTATAAAGAAGCTCTTATAAGGAATTGTATATTCTTAAATTGTTAAGGTGTTGAGGTCTTTTTCAGACACCTGAAATTGGGTTGCTGGCTCCGGATATGATAGTGTACCTCGACATATCACCAGAGGTAATCTGTTGCTGTTGTAGTATTTATTGTTTGGATCAGAAAAGTCGAGAATTTCTTATGTTGGTATCTTTAGTTTGCGCTAAAAAAAAAACTGTTTACCTGTGGATTCTGCTGCATCATACAGTCCTCTGTCACACAGAGGTTAGTCGTGGCTTGCCATGTCGAAAATAAGTTGATACATCGATTTTGAATTTGCATTTGTATGTGATATTGTGAAATCTGTTTGGAATTATGAAGAAGCATATATAAGTCAAATTAATTGGTAATGTATTATCCACCCATACTGCAGTTTACTAAAGCATGATCTTCTTGAAGAACGTCTAATATCCCCATTAATCAGATAGTTGTCTAGAGCACAATGAAGCTATGTTCTTGAACTAACAAAGCACTAAATTTTTCAGAGAGCTGCAGAAAGGGGAGGCTATGGTGGCGAGAGATATGAGCAGCTTGACTTTCAAAAAAAAGTTGCCAAACATTATGATCTCCTTCGTGATCCCTCCTGGAAGGTAATGGTCTGTTTTATCTGGTGTTAATTTCATAATTCAAAAGACGGATGGATATTTTCTTTTGTTTTAGTTGCAGTCGAATAATAGAACTATTCAGTGTTTATTTTTCTTTAATAGTTGGATAGCACGAGTGAAGTTGTGAATTGATTTCCGGGCCATTTCAATATCAGGTCATTTTCTTGTCCAAATGGCCTAATCAAAATCACTATTAAATAGCATATTAGCCCACCTCAACTTTTTGGTATTTGACTGAGTGAACGCCTAGTCTGAAAATTTTCTTGAAAGTCCAATCACTACTTCAGTTGAATCTAGTTATTGACCTCCGATGAGCTCGCTGAGTAGTCAATTTAATTTATTTTTCCGTTGGGTTTGATTGCAGGTTGTAGATGCCTGCTTACCTGTAAAAGATATTGAGGAACAGCTCAAGGAGATGACATTAGATTGCATCAGGACATGCCAAAATGGGAAATCTCTTGCACGCCTCTGGTCAAATTAAGATACGCTCTGATTTTGTCGTGGATCTTTGTTGTTTCTGTAGCCTTTTTTATTTATTTATTACTGTAACAGGATCTTACTCCCAGAACTCTCACATTATTAAGAATTAGGTAACTTTATGAACTCAAATGTATTGAGCAGTTCTGGTCAAATTTGAGGGTTCATAACTATCAAATCTCTAATTTTTCGAACTAGTGAATCATATAGAAAATCAACGGCAGGCAATGTTTTATGAGTACTATTACCAGTTTCAACTCTAGCGTTACTCAGGTTTTTATTAGATTGAAATGCCTTATTTTTATAAAAAAAAAAATATAACATTTCTTACTGCATTATATTCTCGGTCACTGTAACAATCGAAATTTTGTTCTCATAGGTTATGAGTGGTAAGTGATAACTTCTGAGCAAACAGTGAAGAATTTTAGGCAACTACTTAGGATCGGACGTTGGAGGCTTTGTCTGAACATAGGCATAGCTATAGCTGTAATTACAATGGATTTGATTGGTAAATAATACATTACGTTTAAGGGGTTCTTAAAAATTCAATTCATATAAATTCTTTCACAACTTCTATAGTTGAGTTGATCTGGGCCGTTGCTTTGTTGTTGGTATCTGAGTAGACAATCACAATCAGCTGGTTCCCGGAGTCAGTGGCATCTGTAACCAGAAGCAATATGGTTCCATCTTTTTGATTCTGGTTTGGCCATCAGCTTAAAAATTCTTCTCGAGGAGCTCAAAATACTTCTTGGATAATACATATGTGGCAGCGCTGAATATGATCGAGATACATCAGGATCTCATTGTTTCCGTCAGAATAACTTCAGGAACATGCTGATCTGTGTCTGTTAGGACTCCAGACAGCATTTGCTTCTTCCTTTGTGCCTCAGCTTTCCTTCTATTGGTTTCAAGGATGATGAGAAGGGCAGTAATATCAGCAGGGTTTACTCCTCCCACTCTGCTTGCTTGACCAATGGTCTGTGGCCTCACCTGGAAGAATGACGGATCCAAGTTATAAATTGACCCAAACTGTATCTTTAAGGGATAAAGGAAATACATTGTAACCATAACTGCAGAAATTTACATAGCACTACTTGCTAGCAAATAAATGATGAATCAAGTTCCACACTCCATCTGACTGCATTGTCTCGGCTCAAGAAACTTCCCCAAACCAATTGTAAGAATTAGCAGGTCAAATAGTTGATCTTGCACCAAATCAATTTCCTATATTGACTACTGCCCTCCCTTTCCATCCACCAAATCACCGATTACATCGTAAACCGCCACTTGATGTATTGTTTATCAAGAAAGAACACGTGATCTTAGACAGGAATCCTCAATAACACAGTAGTATTTCAAGTAGTTGAGATAGAATCAGGTATTTTAATCAGGTATTTATCCATTACAACAATTGTACGATTCTGTGCTTTTAATGTGTGTATAAACAGCATGTGAAACAATAGTTCATTAATTTGTCCGATATTTTATCAGCTAGTTATGCTGGAGATTAAGAATACCCAGATCTTTATATCGACGGTACTACCTTAAAAATAACTTATCATCCCACATACCTTGGAGAGTTTCTCGCGTGCTTCAAGAGATAAATTTTTCATAGCATAGTAATCCAGGTCCTCTGGAAGTGGTATATGCTGTTGACGGACCATCTGAAGATAGAAAAAGGATAATAATAACTGGACAGAATGACATGGTTGGTAAACAAAACCATTGCATGAGTGTAAGAGTTCAGTTATGACAAAACCAGATTGGTAAAGGTAATGGAGAGCAATAAATCGTTATTGTTCTGATTACTTACCTGCTGGAGATGAATCTGCTGTCGTGTAATGAAGCCTTCATATTTAATATCAATCTCCACACATTCTTTCTCTATTCTAGTGAGGAGTTCATTTCCAAAACCATGTTTATCAAGAACTTCATATTGTATGTGTGGTTTTTTAAGAAGGCTCTCTAATGTTGAAGAGTCCTTGACTGGTTGTCCAGACAAAGACGTAACATCAGCAGCCAGATCTCCTCCTGAAAGGGTAAGGAAAAGAAGAATCAACAAACTGGGTTACAGACACATGAAGATTCGAAGCAATTGTTATTAGACCTATTTTGTTCGTTGATACCGCAAAGCATCTCTAACTCCCCTTCTTTTAGTTACCCAACATCCCAAAGAAAGGAAGAATATACAGACCTGAAATCCTAACATTTTTCAGTCGCTTTTTTTCCTCTGAAATCCGAGCTTGTTTATCCTGGTATAGTTTCCAGCGTCTATCATCTATTAAACCAATTTCACGCCCCAATGGTGTCAGACGGCTATCAGCATTATCAGAGCGAAGAAGTAATCGATGTTCTGAGCGGCTATAACAATTAAGAAAAAAATTACTCAATGAAAAGGAACGTTTAAGAAATAAGAACAACGGAAACATAAATCCATTTCAGCTTATCTTTTAAATTTTAAGCATGATACTTCATTTATCCTCGTTTGTGCAACTGTGCATCGTAGCCTATGAGAACTTAATGGGCCTATTTGTATTGGAACTAACCTGGCAGCCTACATCCACAACAACATTTCTACTTCTAAATTTATGTCAGCCAATGGTCACTGACTTGATACCCGGGTAAATGGACGCTTATCAAAAAGATGTATGTTAACATGCTACAAGTATGTGGTCATACAAATTTCAACCACCCCATTATTGGTTAAAGGATGATTAATAGACTGGCTACAGAAATGGTGTCAGAATATAAAAGAGTGAAACATAGAATCAGGATTACTTCATTCCAAGGATATTAGAGATTTATAGTTATATTGAAGTAGCACATATAGGCTATACTCTTATTTCTCTGCAGATGACTATAATTACCTATATCATTTGAAAAGGATGCCAAAACACACTTTATATGACTACAGTCAGATCTTACATTTGCTAGTTGCATACCTTGTTAACATGCGGTAAGGCTCTCGAAGGTCCTTAGTGACCAGATCATCAATCAGTGTGCCTATGTAACTGCTTTCCCTCTCAAGAACAATCAAGGGCTTCCCATCTGAATGCCTGGCAGCATTTATTCCAGAAATAATTCCCTGGAGTTATCCATGCAATTAGAAAAGAGGCATGTAGATAGCAAGTCTTATTTGAAGAGCTACCAAGTACCAATTAAAAACCACAGCTACTTTCCAGTGCACTGAAAACACCACAAAGAAACACACCTGCGCTGCAGCTTCTTCATAGCCTGTTGTTCCATTTATTTGGCCAGAGAAGAAAAGCCCTTCAATTTTCTTTGTCATAAGAGATCTAGAGCATTGGTATGCAGGCAAGTAGTCATACTCTACAGCATAGGCAGGCCTTAACATTGAACAATTTTCAAGTCCAGGCAAAGTTCTCAAGAGTGGTAACTGTAGCCGCTCAGGCAACCCAGTGGAAAACCCCTACAAATGGAAAGCAGTTGAGAACTTCACAGGAGCAAAGTGAAATATGAATAACGAGAGCACTTGGAAGAGGTGGCTACTGATATGGTAACATGAGCATAGTATGTCAACAGCAAAGTAGTTTTGAGGGGAGAATGGATTTATATGGACTTGGTAACTGGGTTGCATCCCAGTAATTAAGACTAAAAAAAAGCGTAATCTACATAGTAGTTGTCTTATATTGAAAAAGCAAATAGCATTTGACGAAGCACATGCGCAAATTTAGTTTCCTTAATATCAGGTACTTTTGTTTTTCTTAATTTCCTTTTAATGTGACGGTACAATAAAATTCAAAGCAGGTATAGAATTTCATCCTACCTGCACATAGAGCTCTGGCACACTTCGGCCCTCTGGTTCAAGAAAAATCTGATGAGACTCCTTATCTTGAAATCTCACAATCTATAACAAAGAGAACAAATTATCACAAACAGCCACAATTCGTAGAAACATTCTATTGATATCATACATAGTACTTTGAAAAGCAACCACCAGAAGTATATACGAATATTGAGAGTAAAAGAGAGCAGAAACACCAGAGTTACGACAAGCAATGTAATTTTGAGTAGCTAAATAAGTGATCAAATCATGAAAATTTTGAAACATTACAAACAATATATTATCAGTGATTGTACAATGACATATTCTGTGGAAACTTTATAACATTGGCAGCTGCTATATGCATAGGTAAGCTTGCAAAGTGGAGAATACGGAGTAACAAACAATCACACATTAGGGTTTTGTCTTCAATCTTGTTAACTACAGGGATGCATCATGTAATGGCAGATGCAGCAGTATATGCTTTTTCAGATAGTAAAGGTAGGACTTGAAAAGAAAGCTAGCATTCAGTGTTGCTACTAAAGCATGATCCTTCAAATGTACCTTATCCTCAATGGAAGGGCAGTATCTAGGCCCCTTAGCTTCAACCCAACCTCCATAAGTGGGAGTTTCATGCAAGTTATCTTTAATTAGCTGATGTGTCATCTTTGTAGTACGTGTCAGATAGCAGCACATCTGTTCCCTTTCTATATGGAAAGCAGGATCAAAACTAAACCAGCCAACCTGTTGATTACCAATTCAAATTTACTACGCAATCATCAGGGTTACAAAAGCATAAATAACCATCATTCAGCATCACAAATAAAAAGTAATGCAAACTGCAAATACGAAGTCCTTAAGTAGATGGGCTTTTACTTCATTGTGTAAAAAAACATTCAAACAATAGGTTGTGGACTTCAGTTCGTCAGAAGATTGTCAACTTAAAAAGCTGAAAACTCAACCCACCAGAAAGAACTATGGATTCTTCCTAATCAGTTTCTGTGCAAAGAGAAATACTATCCCGCCAAAAAGTCAACAGTTACTAATTCCAGAAATTTAGAATGCTACATGCAATACAAAAATTATGTTTGTATCGAACGTGCAACCTACAAGCTATGCCTTTAAATTTTCAGATAAAGCATATTCCAAAGCTTGACAAAAATCGTAAGAGTTAAGACACAAAAATATGTATTATAAACCTACATAGGGGATCAAATAAAAGGACCTCTTCATCTCCCTGTTGAGGTTCCAATCCAGAAAAGTCCACACTTCGAGAGTCCACACGGGCTGGGGTTCCAGTTTTTAATCTATCGGTTTCAAATCCAAGTTGCTGTAAGTTTTCAGTGAGTCCATGAGAAGCTGATTCACCAGCTCTTCCTGCAGGCATGGAAGTTTTACCAACCCATATCTTACCACTCATAAAAGTCCCAGTTGTGAGAACAACAGATGGAGCATAGAAGTTCATCCCGAAAAATGTGTGCACGCCTTCAATATTGTCATTCTTTCCTAGGATTATATCAGTCACCATTGCTTCTCTTATAGACAGGTTTGGAGTGCTGAAATTCATAGTAAATTACCACAGTTAGCATAAGGAAGAGATCAAACACGACCATGCACAAGTATGGAGCAATTAGACAAGTGATTGCAAGTAGACACTGAACATGAATAAAATAATAAACATACCTCTCCACTATATTTTTCATTTCCATGGCATATTCCCTTTTGTCAGTTTGTGCACGCAATGCCCGGACAGCAGGTCCTCTTGAAAGGTTAAGAATACGCTTTTGTAGATAGCATCTGAAGTAAGAAAATGATGATGACAAGTAGTTCTGAGTAAGATATGGAAAACATGTCATTCTTAACCCCTATCAAAAAATTTAGACAGTAATGAAGTTTTCATCTGAAAAGAATAATCATAAACATCAATGAAATACTATGAAGGGGGCTCAAAACAATTAATATTACATCAGTACTAAGTAAGCAAGCATTAAAAATAGAGCATAGTAAAATTTGAAGTCTAAATCAAACCATGGGCCAGACTATATAGTTTTCAACATAAATAATTTAAGTAGTACGAATTCAAATGAAATGGCAGCTCAAATTTGGCATCCTGTATATGAACATCCCCCTTAACATCACATTCATTCACTTATTTCATTGTCTTAGACCTTCCTGTGACTGCAATTCCATTTACAGCCACCATCTTCTCTATCCATCCTTGTTCACACAAATATGCAATACCAACAAAGGTTTGGAGGCCTGCTCCCTTTTAATACATCCAGTAAAATTGCCAATGAAAAAACACATGCCTGTCCTCTAGAAATTTGGCAGTAGAATAAGTCCAACAACACAAAGACCAAGGCAATAGTGAATTAGTGATAACTTCCAACCATCTTACTTTTCTCCTATTTATGCAGTAAAAATATGTTCTATCCTCCTACTCTATACATGTGGCAATGGTATACAACCCATTTACGCAAAGGCCAGAGTTCAAGTTAAAAATCGTTTCTTTTGAATCAATTGGGAATTAAAATGCTTGCAATATCTAATGCCTAATTCAGAACCTTCAGGCAGACATGACATGTAAACATAATCTGATATGAACTACAGCATAGTGGTCTTTTTTCAAAGTCAGAAACTTCTTTGTAATTCAAAGAACTTAAACACGGCCATGACAAATTAAACCCCAAAAAGCAGAGAATCTAAGAGCAAATAGAAGAGGTTATGAGAAATTACTTATCAGCAACCTTCCCAATATCGCCACCAAGCGCATCCACTTCATGTACTAATTGTGATTTTGCAGGTCCACCCACAGCCGGATTGCACGGCTGAAACCATAATTCCCAATCAAAATAAAAATGTTTCTTCTCCACTGACATAGTGTAGCAAAAGCAGCTAGAGAGAGCTAAATCACAAACCTGCCAAGCAATGCGATCAATGTTAAGCGTGAGAAGAAGAGTATGGGCTCCCAACCTAGCAGACGCCAGAGCAGCTTCGCATCCAGCGTGCCCTCCTCCAACCACGATGACATCGTATCTCTCACCCGGTGCTCCTCCATGGCCATTAGAATCTGCAAAATTGTCATTTGAGTAATGCGCGACAGGTGTTCGATGAAATGCCAAAGAGAAGGGAGTGAAGTAAGAGTCACCAGAGGAGCTC
>JAYMSY010000171.1:0-14664 GCA_036897685.1 Monsonia emarginata | reverse complement strand
GATCAAAATCTCCCTGAGTTTCTCCGGTATCTATAGCCTCTCAACTCCCGATTTCAGAAGAACACGAACAATTTTCCGCAATGGACGTACCTCGAGCTAAGCGACGCAAACTCATCAGGTCTGTACAGTGATAATCGGATTATTCTCTTTCATATCTACCGCACAATGCTCGTTTTGATGGCTACTCGAGGTTTTTGGTGTTGAAACCTCGGGTTTCTTAATTGCTTGTTTTTTCTTTGTGATCTGTTTGCTTGTTTGTTTGCTGAGAAATTGAAGGAAAATGAAAGGACATTTGACGTGCTTATTTTCTAGGATATGCTGTAAGTAAGGACACAGGGAGACGGAAAGTTCTATTTTTTAGTGGGTTGGTTGTGAAGATCCAGAGTTTTGTTTTACTTAAATGAATAACAAAATGGGAAATTATGTTTATAATGCATTTTAGTTTTATGCCATGCCCAATGATACACTCGCATACTACATTTTTTGTTTGAGTTGTTTTCATTGCTAGTATGTACTGTAACTATTCAATTTCTATTGTAACAATTTGTGTGAGAAAATGTTAAACTTAATATCATGAAAGTTTTGAACGATGCCTTCCATTGAGGTATTGCTTGCATTTCTAGGATGCAAGCTTGGTACTTGAAACAAAATCCTTTATCTTCATGATGAATCCTCGAGGGCTGAACTTAAAGTTGACGTTTCAGTCAAACTTCACTGATATGCACATAGCATTTTGTCATTCTCTCTTCTTTTATAATCATCACTTGCCAAAGCCATACAAGTTTCTGTTACTTTTTTATGTTAATTTGGTGCATGTGACCAGCAGTTGGATAAGGAAAAAAACTATTGCATTATTTCACTTGACTTTATTTGGAAAATGAGGTACCAAGATTTGAAGCTTCACCCTCATGCTATCTATCTTTAATGCATTTGTACATGACATGGGATGTACAGTCCACATGCTGTGTGATTGAAGGCTATTCTTGACTATCTCTTGCAGAGGGGAAGACGATTATTTACCAGGGAATATAACGAAGATTGAGCTTCACAACTTTATGACCTTTGAGCATGTGGAATCAACTATAGGGCCACGTCTGAACCTTGTAAATGAGCTCAATGGGTCTCGTAAGAGCTCCATTGTCTGTGCCATTGCACTTGGTCTTGGCAATGAGCCTCATGTTTGTCAAGTATAGCACCATTATAATCACAGTAGTTGTTGTCATATAGGATGCAAAGATGAAGTTTGTTTTGTGCAGTTACTTGGAAGAGCTTCTAATATTAGGGCATATATGAAGCGTGGACAGGAGTCAGGTTATATTAGAATATCTTTGAGAGGGGACAGTAAGGATGATCAGATTACCATCATGCGTAAAATTGATACACGCAACAAGTCTGAATGGTTGTTAAAGGGTAAGGTACTTGCTACTTGATATAGACTTGGTTAAATTTAATTTAGTGCGTAGGTCAACAGGGTTAGGGGTGTAAGCCTTCAAGGTTGACTTGGATAAATTGGATAAAGAGTGTTAATATGAACTTATAATTGGCCTTCAACTATAAGCTTAAGATTTTAGTTGAGATGATCTTCAATATGGCATTAGAGTCTTGCAATTCTAGCAGTCACAAGTTCAAATCTTAGGCACCACGCTTGCCGGAAAATAAATCTTACACAAGGTGAAAAGAGGGTCTATGCATGGGCCACTTGCAAACCCACAATGGGTTTGAAACTTTGAATGCCAGGGACCTTTTTAGAGTACACTAATAATTGGGTCTTCAACTTCGCAAGTGTGGAGAATGGAACCCATGACCAAGGGTCTTCAACTATAATTTTGAGCACTAAGTTGAGATGTTTCTCAATATATAGGATTAACCAATAATGAAGTAAAAAGTAACTGAGGAATCTGAGATGCTTTCTATCTGCAATATGGCAATCCATGTTGTCTCAATGCACTATTGTTCTCTTACTTTTTCCCATTAAAAAAATCATAAATTGAGTTTTATTTCATTGGAAATGATTATGTTCTATACTCCTATGGTGTTGGTTGACAGTCTCTTTCATCCTTTAATGATTCTCTTTTGGCTCCCTTTGAGAAGGATTGTCTACTCTATTGCACTTGTTAGCTTGTTTTGTTTTGTTTTCATCAGAACACGCTTTCATATGGTGTGGCTGTTTTGTGTAATATTCGGTATGCTGTTTATAGGAAAAGTGGTGGCCAAAAAAGATGTACTAGAAATCATTCAAAGGTTCAACATCCAGGTCAATAACTTGACGCAAGTGAGTTCATGCTTAACATTTGGAAACTTACAATTGGAAAGTTTAGCATGCTGTCGCGTTATCTTATCTAGCAGATATGGTTCTTGATACATGCTTACACTTTCATGTTAATGATTTGGTTTATTGAAGCAATTAAACTGCTAGATGTAAACAATATAAGTACAATTTTTTTTGGTATGAAAAAGAAAGAACAATATGGAGACATTCTACAATTCTATTACCACGGGGAATGTTCTAAATATAAATTCTGGTTGTCACTTGTCAGTAAGGCATTTTATCCATGGGTCCTGTGCTATTCTACTCTTTTATTGACAGGATTGGTCCTGTGCTATGTTTGCATCCTTGTGTCCTGTTGAAATTTGTTAGTTTACTCTAACAGGTGCCATCTTTTCCCCAGCACTTAAGTATCGTTGGTTTCATCATACTACACTAATATCTACTTTCCTTATTTAAAAATTGTTAGAACATTGATACATTTACTTATGAGGCAGTGATGGTTAGGAGTGCTACATGCTTTGCAATCTTGTATATTAGGCTTCCTTTTGATTCACATGGATTTTATACTAATTCATGCTTACCCAAGTGATGTACTGCTTGTATATATAGCTCTGAACATAATTATGATTTCTTCTCCATTTTTTTATTGTTGGTGTTTTGGTGGGAGGGGTAGTTTCTACCGCAAGACAGGGTCTGTGAGTTTGCCAAGCTAACGCCAGTTCAACTCTTGGAAGAAACTGAGAAGGCTGTTGGAGACCCTCAACTGCCATTGCAACACCGTGCTCTTATTGAGAAAAGTAGTGAATTGAAGAAGATCAAAACAGTGAGTTTAGATTCCATATTTCCTTGAAATGTGTTGATAACATTCACACTAACCTTAGAGAACTTTGCCTTTCTGGTTTAGGCAGTTGAGCAAAAGGGTGAGTCCTTGAATCAGATGAAGGCACTTAATTCTGAACTTGAGAAGGACGTGCAACGTGTCCGTCAGCGAGAAGAATTTCTTGCGAAGGTATGTGTTTTAGTTTTACTTTGCAATCAGTCTATGGTTCACTACTAGTGACGTTCTTCTGCTGCGATTACTAGGTTGAGTCCATGAAGAAGAAATTGCCGTGGCTAAAGTATGATATGAAGAAGGCTGAATATCTGGAAGCCCAAAAGCAGAAGCAGGATGCAAAAAAGAAGTTGGATGAAGCTGCCAAAACTTTGAATAATCTCAGAGAACCAATTGAGTATGCATTTAATTTGTGTGTTTAGATTATATACTGACCGCAGAACAGATACTTTTATACTGCAATGTTGCAGATTTATCGGATCAGGTAGATTATTATATTTAGCAATCAGCACTCCCTTCGTAAATCAAATGGCTGAGTTTTTGGATTACTAAAGTCTTCTCACTGCTTGCATGTTGTACACTAGCTGTCTAGTTAGAATATTTTACTTCAAATATCAGATTTGGCTACAACTGTCAGTTTAGTTGCTTTGAAGGGAAAGATATGTGGTTCTAAGTGTCATATTTGTACATTACACTTTGAACTGTGTTCTTAATCATGCATGGCACAGACATGCAAGGCAAGTATAATTTTGTGGTAGTCTTAAGCTATGAAACACTGATTCACCGGTTTAGGTGAAGATTCCATCCGGGTTCACATGTCGGCCACGATTTGCTAAGTACACATTTCAGATACATGAATCCGTATTATCACTTTTTTGAGAGAAAAATAAGTAGTAGGACTCACTAAGGACATGCCATATAGTTTCCCTGACTACCTTATCAATAACTTGCCTCAATTTTTTATGAAAAAAAGGACATGCCACACACATGTCTGTTGCTGTTTTTAATTATTGTGAGAAAAAAGTTAATTAGTAATACTGTGTGAATAATTATCCACCAGAACAAATTATTAATTAGTCAAATTTAAATATCTAAAGCACATCATTTTATTTATATCTCATGAATTTGTGCCCTTTTGGTACAAATTTTTACACCAATGTATATATTTTATGTGTGACTGTGAATTCTTAGGATTTTTAGCTATGTTTGTTGGTAGACTTATTTGGAATAGGTTCTCAGTTTGATAAAACTTTGTTGTCTGAAATTTGGTAATTAGTATGCCATATAGTTTGTGTGTTTCCAGCTGCAGCTAGTATTTTGTCTGGCAGTATCTAAAGAGAGTATAATTACTTTTCGCTTAGTTATATATAAAAAAAAATATATTTTTGGAAAATGAATACTGTAATAGTGTAATAAACTACTAAGAGGTTTAGACATGTTAATCCTCATATCCTGTGCTTGAGTTAAGAAACTATTGTTTAAGGGAAAGTTGTGTAGGGGGCATGAGGTAACAGTGAAGAACTTACCCCATGTGTAGTTGGTGATTGTGGTATAGGTAGTTCCTCCAAATTTTGGATGGGTTATCTGGGGACTAATTACCATCGTAATTTTGCAGCAAGCAAAAGCAGGAGAAAGCAGTGCTTGAATCTGAATGTAAAAAGTTAAGTAGTATGATAAATGACAATGCCAAGAAGCGTAGGGCACTTCTTGACAATGAAGATGATTTGGTATGTTCAACTTTGTCTAGTCTTGTTTTTCCTTTAGTTTTCCATCACATATAAATGGCTGAATTTTTTCTGCCGCTTTTCAATATTATGTTCATATGTACAGGAGGTGCGAGTACGGGGAAAACACAAGGAAATGAGTGATTTGAGGAGGCAAGAAGAATCTCGCCAACAAAGAATTGTAAAGGCTAAAGAGGATCTTGCAGCTGCTGTACTGGAACTAGAAAACCTGCCTCTTTATGAACCTCCTAAGGATGAGATCGTAAGTTATTTCTTGAATTGTTAATTCCTTTAAGTTGTGCTATATCTAGTGTTGGGGTAGAACTGTGGAACACGAATCAGGCAAAAGTAAACAAGAGAAATAAGCAATCACACAAGAACACTAGAATTTATGTTGTTCGGCAATTTGCCTGTGTGTCCACTGCCAAACTACTCTTTTCTTATTGCCTCAAAACATGATTATTTGAGATTTACATTTACATAGTATGTATAGATAAAGACAAGGGGTAATTAACCTTTTCCTAATATCTTAGCATTTCCTAATCCCTTTGGGAAATTAGGAAAACTCCCTAAACCATTGGGAGCACTCCTTTCCTAATTTTCTTAAGACATGGAGATAATAGGAAAGTCCCCATGAGTCCAATGTCTAGTTCATAAAGAAATTGTAACCCTTCCTTTCCTCAGTATAGAAACATCCAAAATGAACTAGTTTTAAAAAGACATTATAGGACATAATATTCATATTTGACACTCCATAATGCAGACTTGTGAATTTACATGTAGTTGACTTTTCATGATTACGTTTCTATCTTAATCACTTTTTTGCATGCAAACACACACTACACATGCATACTGCTGTTCCATTTGCCTTAGTCTGTGTTAAATCTTGACCATCTTGCCTTTGCCTACCAATACTATAATAGTTAAAACTTTTGTATTCATTTGCCTATGAGCTGTTCATTAACCTTTTATTTTAATAATATCTTTTGACATAGTTGATTATCTCAACTCTTTTATGTGCTCTTGCCAGGACTTATTGGGTACTCAGATTATGGAGGTAGAAGCGTCTGCAACTCAAAAAAGGCTTCAGAAGTCGGAGAAGGAAAAGCTTTTAGCTCAAAAAAAAGGAGTGTTACGACAATGCCTAGACAGGTAGAGTTTGAACTATTACCAAGATGCTTCCAATAACACGTGTTCCCGAAATGGATGGGTGGTGTTTTTGAACCAACCTATTTGATATACCCTCTTTCAGGTTGAAAGATATGGAGAACACGAATACTAAACTTCTGGAGGCATTACGCAAGACGGGGGCTGAAAGGATCTCTGAGGCATATCATTTGGTACAAGAACATCGTCATGAGTTCAAGAAGGAGGTCTATGGTCCAGTTTTGCTTGAGGTACCTATACTAGAATTCAGATTATTTTGAACTTTTTCTTATGATAACTATGTTTTTGCCATTTTATTTAAACAACTTTGTTGGTGTGCAAACTCAGGTTAAGGTGTCAGATCAAGTTCATGCTGACTATTTAGAAGGCCATGTTCCATTTTACATCTGGAAGGTATCTTTACTAGATGGTTTCCTTAGTTTTCTGTGTGCTAGGTGGTTTGCATTCTGGAATCTCTTTGCTCTCTTGTTTTAACTTTCCCCCCTCTCTTTTGGCATTTACTTCATATGTTTGTACTAGTCTCATGTACCATAACTGTTTGGAGCCCTTAGTAACTTGAGGACACAGGAGGAAATGAGAGGAGGAACTTTAGAGAATGTTTTTGGGAAAATGGCCTAGCTTTAAGCAAATGAAAAACAAAATACTATGAAATATCAAGTTTGGTGAGGAAATTCGGTTCATTTTATAGTGTATTTGTTTGGGCATATCACATTTATGACAGAGATCCATTCAGAAGTAGTTTCAGGTCAGAAGAAAACTTAAAAGGTGTAGAGTGACGTGAAAAGTCAACAACTTAAACAAAACCCGGGAAACTATATGTCCATATTTGGGAAGGACCATGCAATAAGTAATATCTTTCATCTTATGTACTCGAAAACATTATGGACATGCCATTCTATCTATTTTGTTGGTGATTATGTCTTTATCTGAATTGCAGTCCTTCATTACTCAAGATTCTCATGATCGTGACCTTTTGGTCAGAAACTTAAAGGGGTTTGATGTTCCAGTTTTAAATTATTCGGGGAATGCAGATCACCATCACAGGGAGCCATTTCAAGTTTCTGAGGAGGTATGCCTGCGTCATTTAATGGGGTATCATATTTGAACTTTCCTGTAGTGTAGCTACATTTATGCCATGTAGGGAATGCATGCCCTAGTGACCTTTTATTTCCTAAAAGAAAACTGATGTTTTTTTAGAACTTTTCTCCCTTCTAAAAACCAACATCAGCATTTTGAATGCAACTTCTAAAAGCTAGAATGGAGGTGATTCCAAAGACAGTAATAACCTTATTGGAATCATTACCTCACACATTTACTAAGATCACCTTGTCCATTTTGGTAACGTAAGATGATTACAGTACATCTCATCATTCTAGATAACTCCCTTTTTTTTCATTCAGCTGGTAGTAAAGACTGTACATCCGAACCACTCCCACTGCTCCCAACCCAACACACACACATTCTCTTGTTAATTCTGTCACACTATACCCTTTCAGCATTCCAAAGTGAGTGATATATTGGTGCCATTTATTCTTTACTGCAGTGGACTTATACCTCTCTTAATTTTTTCATTGAACAGATGCGTGTCCGTGGCATCTATTCACGTCTTGATCAGGTTTTTGATGCCCCAAATGCTGTGAAGGAGGTTTTGATCAGCCAATTTGCTCTGGATTGCTCAGTATGCTTCCTTAGCTTGTTTTACTAATTTACCAATTTATTCAATCCCATGAGTTTATCTGAACAGTTGGGGTCGGGGCACTATCCTTGTGATCGTTTTGTTGTTACAACTTCCTTTTTGTAACTCACTTACACTTCTTTTCAGTATATTGGGTCAAAGGAAACGGATCAGAAAGCTGATGAGGTTTCAAGATTGGGGATTTCAGATTTTTGGACACCAGAAAATCATTATCGATGGAGCACTTCTAGATATGGCGGTCATACTTCAGCAAGCGTGCAAGCTGTGGATCGTTCGCATCTAATCTGTTATAGTATGTTTGTACTATGTCTTGTTTGCACTAAAGTGCCACTTACAACTGTTAGCTTAGTTGGCCTCTTCATTTTTCTCTTGTTAGGATCGGATATTGGAGAAATTGAGAAGCTGAAGTCCCGTAAAATGGAGCTTGAAGAAACTATCACCTCATTAGATGATAATATTAGAGAGCTTCTAATTGAGCAAAGGCAATTAGAAGATGAAGCAGCTAAACTGCAGAAACAACGGGTATGCGGGAAAGGCGGCAATGTGTTATTCATTTATTGTACTCAATTGTAGAGGCCAGACTGACACGTGGAATAATAAGAGTAATTTTTTTGTGTGAATAATTGATTAAGCAAAACTGATAGTATGTCTGGTTGTGCCACTTTACTCCATATGATCTTGAATTGTGAATGTTTTTGCTACTCCTACAGCACTTATTCACTTACATTTTACAGGAATGGATTATCTCCAATGGACTAAATGAGAAAAAAAAACGACGGGAATTGGAAACTCTTGTGGGTGAGTACTAGTATTGTGGCATATTTCTATACAGAAGGTCTATTAGTTCTGCCTTTCCTTTTGTCAAAATATCAATATATTGGACTTTTCTTAGATTTAAGGAGGAAGAAATTGGAGTCTATTACTAAGATGGATGACATGGATACAACTTTGGCAAAGCTCATTGACCAAATTGCAAAACTTAACAGTGACCGGTTTCATTGTGCAATGAAAGTTAAGGTGAGGTTGCTTTTAGGTTCAAACTCCTTTTTCTTTCCTTTTCGTTTTCTTTTGTGTAGATGATTAGTTGCAGTTTTCTGTCTGAATAAGTGAATTTATTCTTTTTTATGTAGAAATTACTCGTTGAGGTTGTTGCTTGTAAGCGGAAATATGCTGAAATACAGATGGCCTCCATTGAATTTGATGCAAAGGTATTCTTAGTTCCAAAACTTATCCACAATTTACCTCTGCTTCGAAACTCTGGTCTGGTTTATTTTTCATGTTCATGGCTTCTCTGAAATCTGCGGTCTGAGGTGTTTAGCTGTATGTGCACTCTTTCTTTCTCCTTTAAGATCAGGGGGATCCACTTCTTGTAATGATGATCGATTGTGGCCTTGTGGGTAATCACATGTTGGTCTTCTTTATTAAATGACATTAGAAAATGTTATTTAAGATAAACCCCTCAGTCTTCTTGTCCTTGTTCTTTTCATTTTGTACTTTTTCTGTAGTTGGTGGTCATTTTTCCAAGGAGAGAGGCTTTACTGGTTGTAGGCTTGTATCACTAGCAGTTGGCTTGTTCTTGTATCTTGATGCACTCCCTTTCTTTGGTGGCTATTAATCAATTGGTTGATCAATGATAATGTCTTATAAAGAGCTAAAAGCATCCTTTCTCTACATGGGAAAACATTTTCTTGTTTAGATCTTAGCATTGGCTTAGTTTTGTGATTTTCATGTATCTGGATTAACGCCTTCTCTTTGGTGGCTCTTCCATCTGTAGTTCAGTATCCTGTATAGTACAAGAATATCTAGAATTTACCTTGAATCATGAATAAAGGAAAAAACAGGCAATTTTGAAGTGTTGATTAATTAATATAAAATGTTGACATGATTACAAGAATGAAATGTAAGGTTGCTGCCTTGTGATTTTCATATGTTCAAGTTAAGGAAATGCATGCATAAATTATATCTTTCTCAGGCGTCACATTGGTGGGAGCCTCATGCACTGGGCTTCTGGAGACAATGTTTAATGGTGTTGCATGCCAGGGTTTAAGCACTTACCAACTGGTTATATCAAGTATTACACTATTACTTGGTAATAACAGAATAGCATATCTTAAATTGTGAGAAGCCAGGTAGTTTCTTATGGTAACAGAATCGCTAATTGTAGTTTGTATCAGGATCAGGATTTGATTGGGTAATTAATTGCATGTAGATCAAGCTCCCAAAGTTTAATCAATTATTGACGTATTTAAGTTTGTAGTTGCTTATGGTAACAGAATCATTAATTGTAGTTGGTATCAGGATCAGGATATGCTTGGGTAATTGCATGTAGATCTAGTTCCTTATGCTCTTATTGAAGTTTATGTTTATTTCTTTGAATGGTCAATAGTATATCTAAATTTCAGTAAAAGCATAGTTTAGTGACTGAATGCTAACTCTGTGACCCTGTTTATTTAATTTGAATGGTCTGTTATGATGGTTGATTTCTTTGGATTCTGAAAATCATAGAACTCACCGCTGGAAGGAATTTCATCAGGTTTGTACTTAAGTTTTATGTTTCTGGAGACTTTCCCTCACCCCTCATCTGCCTGCCAGTGACTGTCTTCAATGAACTTGTCTATGATTCAATATCTGCTCTGTTGGATGGTATGTGATATTTCTTGCTAAGCCCTGGTTGCTTTCCTGTACAATGTCCTAGATTAGAGAAATGGAAGTTGATCTCAAGCAGCATGAGAAGTTTGCTGAGGATGCAGCACTTCACTTTGGGTATTGTAAGTTATCTGCCGCTTAACTGTACTTAAAATAACCTTTTGCAAGTAGTTTACCTAATACTATCTTGATATTACCAAATGTATGGGTAATCTTCAACGTCCTTATTTGATAATATGTAGAAATGCTTTAGTGATTCTGGATTGGCTGCATATAATTTTTTATTGGCGTCTTACATAATCATGAAGGTTTGACCATCAAATCTTGTTTCAAGAACTAATCATTCTTAGAGAATGAGATATCTCTTTAGTTCAGCAATGAGCCAATTGCTGTGAATTTGTTTGTATAATAGGATTTCAGTAAAGATCCATCATGATTGTGTGTTATGGATGTTGCTGAACTGCAAAGTTAAAGTGGTTCGTCAATGAAGTTAAAGTTCTAATGGATGGTGATTTTGAAATACAGATAAAAAAGGGACTGGATGACTTAATAATATTGGAGAAGAGTAGAAGCTAAACTACGTATTGAATTTAGTTTATGTGCAAGGACTGCCCAGTTTCTACTTCCACATCAATCTCTTCAGTTTCATTTAGTTATAGATTTCCAGCAGGTGGTGTTTTCCAAAATAAATTGTAGTTATAGATTTATGTGCATTCGCAATGAGGAATGCTAATATCTTTAGCTCAAAACAGTGTAAAATTAAAATTCCAGTGAGGTGTTGCACCTGCAGAAGTGAAATCTCATTATGGCAAACGAGAGGATTCCGGTAGTGCTCATTATAGTGATCAGGACTACTAGGAAGTTGTTACTTCGAAAATATTTATCATGTAATACTCACCGTTCACTGTGTTGTTTCTCGATCAGGTGAAAGAGAAGTAGAGAAATGTCGACAGCAACTAGCAACTGCCAAGAGCCATGCAGAATCAGTTGCTGTCCTCACTCCAGAACTTAAAAAGGCTTTCATTGAGGTTTGTGGTTGTGGGCACATGTATCTGGAATGTGGAAATTTTTTTTGATTTTGCAGCATTTGATTATTTCAAAATGAATCATTGTTGGTTTGGTCATACATTAATATTTTGAATCATACTGACTTGAGCTAATGGTCATTTGGCCATGGTTCAAATCCTGCAGGTGGCGGTTTATCTATCAAATTTTTTTTAATCATACTTAATTAAGAGTAAAGGAATTTTGAAGAGAAGGCTTTATGATGGTACACCTAAGGCTTGAATTATAAACAACTAACTGATTGTCTATCTGGTCAGGTGTCATAATTCGCTGGTATTGGACAAAGTTTTCGAAGTGTAGTAGTCATCTTAGTAAAGTAGTTCAATTTTTATTGCCCAGTTGCATTATATGTTGGTTAGGAAAAGCTTTATGGGTTAGTGGCCGAGTCATGGTGTGTTTTACCTGCAATCTATATGTCACCACAAAGATGATGCATGAACAATTGAACCAACTTCTTACTGGTCAAACTAGCGGTCTTTGACTCGGCCTACTTCTTCCCGGGGCATGACCCACTCCTTCTGTTTCAAAACAAGTGTTTTGATTTTTAAAATAGTTGTTTCAGAATAGGGAAATAATTTTGTCTTGAATTACCAATTGTATTTCTCCATAAATGTGTTAAATTTTAGGCTTTTTCAAAGGGTAAAGCACGGAAAGTTAAACACAAAAATGATGAATATTGGTTCAGAAGATAGCAACATATTGCAGCACGGAACCCTGATATCTTTTGGGTAACTTAGTGAGATTAAGGACTTAAATTTTTGTGTTTGAGTTTCCACTGATTGCCGTTTTATTTACTAACTGAAATAGGAAATGGGACATCTATTTTTAGAAATGGGACTCTTATTTTGGGACAGAGGGAGTATATCTCCCCTCAGGTAACACATGTTCCCTTTGATGGAACGTGTTTTTTTTAAACCTTCAAAGCTACTTATTTTATGTTCTTGTCTGTTCAGTAACTCAATTTCAAGATAGATTGCCTGTTTTCTTGTTACCTCATATTTTTCTTCTGTTTATCTAAAGAAATTGTATTCTATCTTCCTATTTTACTAGCAGATGCCTGAAACAATTGAGGAATTGGAGGCTGCCATTCAAGATAATATCTCTCAGGCAAATTCCATTCTCTTGTTGAACCATAATGTGATTGAAGAATATGAACACCGTCGACGTCAGGTAGTTTTTTTTGCCATTTTCATAATAATTGTTGAGGTTTTTCGCCTTTGATATTTCACTCAGTGTTGCAATTACCTTACAGATAGAAGACATCACTGTAAAACTGGAAGCAGACAAGAAGCAGCTGCAGAGCTATTTAGCTGAAATTGATGCCCTGAAGGTGAGAAAGGAGTAACTACTTCCTGAAATAGCTAGTGTTGCATTTGGCTACTGTTTTATAAATGTATGATTTGTTCTTAAACTGAAGTCAGTATAAGTAGGACGAGTGGAGAAAATTACTTCATGTTAATATAATTAATAACAGATGAAAAGGCTCAATGAGCCATGCATGCAAACACATTTTATTTCAAAAGTGTGCAAAAACATACGTGTTTTTCATTTCCTTCTTTCCTACCCTTCTTCGTTCTCTTTCTAACTTACAGTTGTCACCAGGCCATAAACTGAACTCACAAACTGTGCCCATTTGTAGCTTCAATCTTGATCATTTGCACATTTTCTGTTTATCTTTTATCCTCTTAAATGTATTTAATGGTCACAGTGCCAATATAAGTTTAGGTGCCTGAGGATAAGGGGAACTTCACTGAAATGTTCTTGAAGCTTTTTATGTCAAAATTTTCTGTGTGAATTTTCTTTGTCTGTCCCTTCAAACAATTAAATTTCTTTTCTGTTCCATTATGCTTGTTTATTATTGACATGTATTTGTTTCAGTTTGACTTGTTCATAAAGCTTCTTTGATTTCAATCCCATGCAGGGAAATTGGCTTCCAACACTAAGAAACCTCGTCGCCCAGATTAATGATACTTTCAGTCATAACTTCCAAGAGATGGCAGTTGCAGGAGAAGTTTCCTTGGGTATGTTATGAATAGAATGAACTCGATATATACTTGCAATATTTTTTGATGTGTTCTTTCCCTCAGATGAACATGACATGGACTTTGATCAGTATGGCATACTTATAAAAGTGAAGTTCAGGTACTGGCCTTTTAAGTATATATCACTTTTTTTCTCTTTGGTTAATAGTTAATTGAGTGAAGTATGATCACCATCTGTGATTGAGTCTCCCGATTCGATACGATTCCCGAATCAAAAAATAGCTTCCGGATTCACGAATCGAATCACGATTTGACAATGGTGATTCACCGAGGATATGATTTGAAGACTAATGATTCCTATTTGTCTGCTCATGCACAAGTAGAAAAAAAGCATCCCTCACTGATGATTTCTTAGTGATCTGTTATTTTTTGCACTGCCTTATTCTATGAGGGTGAATGAGGGTTTATGAAATTTAATATATATAATCTATCATATTAAGATATTACATTAGTTCTCTTAAATGCAAAATTCTGAATTATCATGTACCACTTTGGTCCTTAATTTTATTTTTCGCTTCTTGATGTCCCCTTCAGGCAAGCAGGACAACTCCAAGTTCTCAGCGCGCACCATCAATCTGGAGGGGTATCACAGTGACATTTTTTCCCCATTATGTGTATAATAACAACAGATTCTCTTTAACTGTTCCATTGAACTTTCTATACAGGAACGGTCGGTGTCCACTATTCTTTATCTTATTTCTCTTCAAGACCTGACGAACTGCCCATTTAGAGTAGTTGATGAGATTAATCAAGGTTAGTTATTGCATAATGCCTCTGCCACTTATTTATTATAAATATCCAGCTTGGAAGGAAAAATATTTTGGCCTTTATTTTTCAGGGATGGATCCCATTAATGAAAGGAAGATGTTCCAGCAATTAGTGAGAGCAGCCAGCCAACCTAATACTCCACAGTAAGGACTGATATTAGTAACTTCTATCATTTTTGTTGCTCTCTGGTTTACGATCTCTTGGCCTAAGTATGAAGGAAATCGAAATAAAATATGATAAATGGATCAATAGCATAGAGCAACTTGCAATTACTATAATCATGCTGTGTGGTGGTACTGACGTTTTGTACCCATAGAGTGGACTTTTATTACAAGTGAATTGCTCACTCCGTCCCAAAACAAAGTGTCCCATTTGACTATTTGCAAACAATTAAGGATTTCAATTTTTATGCTTGACTTTCCACCATTTGCCCCTACGTGTCATCATGTCTCCAT
>JAYMSY010000170.1:0-14666 GCA_036897685.1 Monsonia emarginata | reverse complement strand
CGTTAAATTGCAATGGGAGGACAGCCAAAAAATGGCAGCCTCCCACTGTGGGATGGGCTGACGCTTCCCATTTTGCCCATTTTTTGCATGGGGCAATCATATTTTGGCTGTCCCATTGTGGACACTCTAACTCACAGAGTGAGTAGCATACTCGCTTCCTAGATTGTGGAAATCGATTCATTGCGGGTAAAAGTATAAATGAAACAAAACCCATGTATGATCCATACAGTTACTATTCTCGAAACCGGAAATCTAATCTAATACAGCTGCATGACCAGTAGCTTCAGGTTCTAATTTAGGTAAGCAAACTCCAGAAAATTGCCACCAGGATAATGAAAACCATTATGTTGATTTTTAAGACCGAAGTTACAATTACCTCAGATCATCGTCCAATAAGAACGAATTTGAGGTCAGGTTCTGATTGTCTTTACTTAGAATCTCCCTCATTTGAGCGACCACCTGTCGTACATATTATTTTTAGAAAATTATGAAAAGCTGATACTTCACCCGAACTAAAGTAAGAAGCAGAAAGTAAAACTTGCCTCATTTGATACACTCTGAGTGCCGTATTTGTCATCCCAGTACATTGTACTAATTCGGTATATTTGCCTAACAGTCAAGGACTGCGAGTGGACCACAACATCAAAAGTTGAGTTAGAATTAGAAAAAATTTCCAGACGTTTGCAGTGGGAATAATTATCTAAGATCATACCGGACACAAATCCTGGCGGATCTCTTCCAGAGACTTTTTCCGCTTCTGATGTATTACCTGAATAAAAAGTATGTTATGCGAAAGGTAGATTTTCAACAGCTTTACTGATCGATTACAATAACTAGAAATATCATACCAGGAACCCAACAGCTTGCCTAATAAAGTTTAGCTCATGCCAAGATGTTCCTGCAAACTACATTTTGTAATGGATCAGACGAAATGTATCAAGTTGAATCAACGAACATTTACTTGCCATTCAAAAACCGTACTTACCTCCTCCTTCGCGCTGACTATCCACTTCTCTAGTTCAGCTAGCCCGGATTTCACATATTCCCCGTTTGAAAATGTACAACATTCACGTCGTAGAAGAAGACTGAAAAGGAAATTTCATTTCAGTGCATAAGATATGGGCTTGAAAATCACGCAACATAAAATTTTGGGATCGGGTTCACTTACCTGTTGAAAAGGGAGATATTGATGAACGAGAAAACCTGGGTAATGAGCTTACGGATGAAAAAAGAAGGTACCTGAAAACATATTATTTTAGGTCATGAAAGAACTTATCAATAAAGCACCAAGTATCGCAGGCTTATAACTAGGGAGAACAAATGAGCCGAGTTTGGATATAAAAGTCCCACTACAGAGATTGGACCCCGCTATTGTATACACCCACCCACCATATATCAGTATATATAGCGTTTAGTCCAGTGCATCTGGAGAAAGATGGCATCACTTACACAGCTTACACGCTGCTTCTAAACTTGAACCCATGACCTCTAGGTTAGAAGACAACAACATTACTGTTCTCTGTAGCCTCACCCTCTATGTATACTATCTATATAATGTATGGTAATCAAATCAAATAAAACAGAAGAAAAAAAAACAATAGAGTAAGAACAATTCAAGGCATAATTAGACTAGCCAATTCAGACCAATACAACTTTGATAAAGGAAGATGTCAGACGTACATGATTCTGGCGCAAGCGACTCATAAGAGAATCCAAAAAATTGATGATGCTGTCCCATTGACTAGTAGGTGGCTGCTGAGGAATGCCACTAGGTGATCTTGATGATTTTCCTGCATGCGCTCTAGCACTTTTTGGAGCCTACAAAATTACACAAAAATATCTTAAGTTTCACTCTTTCCCTCTTGAAAAAAATGACAGCAAATTCATCATATGGTAACATTATTATTAGAATACTAATCCTACAGAAACTAATTTATCTGGTTGATAATCAGATGAAACTTCTGTTCGCCCACCACAAAAAATACGGTTTGCCAGATATCACTAGATTAAAAATCATTGAAAATTAAGAATAAATATAGTAGGTGTTCTATGGATTGCTCCAGAGATATTTATTCTTCAAGCAGTAGCTCTGCAATAGTGGTTAATGCTCACAAGAATATGAAACAAGAGAAGGAAAAAAAAAGGGACTTAAGAATAAATATTGTAGGTGTTCTTTCTGCTTGACTTTCAATCATTTACGTGTCAGTATGGAAGGAAATTGTCAGTGATCTAAGTCGTGCCTAAAAGCAGACGCTCAAATTGGGACATCACTTTTAGGAAGGACACTTATTCAAAGACGAAAAATAAAATAAAATAGCAGCAATTATAAGTTACAACTTACAGCCCCAATCCTTCTTATGATAAAATCCGAACATCCACGAGAATAAATCCCTATAAAATGAAGTACCAAGTTCTAACATCTAGAAAGTGATCCTCCATCATCTACTTCAACTAAATTACCTAGTAACATAAAATATAAATAGGGAAAATAAGAGAAGCAGTTGTGTCAGATAGGAACAATTAACTTAGAACCGGTTATGCATCTGGAGTTATGGGAAACAAGTTAGAGCATTGTCCACGGTTTGGCATGAAGGATGTTTTAATGAAACTTGATAGAGAGGCTTCAATCTATGGTGACAATAAAATGATCACAGGCGTTTGTATAGCAACGAATAATCTGAGCAGAACAACGAATGAGACGGCATACTTCATTATGCCTAGAAATCCATGTTCTAAGAACTGGAACGGACCCAGTACCCATTTTACGGCCTGACCAGTCAAATGGCTATAACCGGTAAACTTAATGAAAAGAGAAATAAATAATGCCAGTTTGGGCTTCTAATGCAATGGATTTCAAATTTAACTTCCACATAAAGAGACTGGAGAACAGAACAAAGAAAACAAGACCCGTACCTGGATGCATAAACCCAAAAGTGGTGACAACTCTTTCTTCAAATTGTCGCGAATCAGGCCAAAAATCTTTTCAACACAAGCAGTTAATTGCTGTTTGAACAGTATAGCCGGATATCTTGCTTCTACATGCGACATGCTATCCTCATATCCACCGTATTTGAAAGGAGATTTTAGACTCTGTTAAGTTTAAACATGAGAATTACTATTATGTAAAAATCATTAAATTTCGCAACAGAATTCAAAGATAGGATATACTACAAACAGAACAAGTTCATCCACAAATTTTTTTTTAAATGATTTAACAATTAACATCAGGATGGTTTTACCAGAAAATTTCAAATGCATTAATATTATAATGTCACATAGCTTGCAATAGAGAAAACTGAAAAAATGTTATGCTGATAAATTTTCCTTGTTTCAAGAAGCAGGGAGGGGTAAAGTCATTAGGAAAATTTGCTGATCATCATTAAGGAAGATTATCAAACAATACAAAACAAAAAATGCATATAAGTATCTGAACAAACCGTGGAATCAAATTGAAACTATACCACGTCATGCTATCCTATGGCCCATTTAGACAGCTTAATATAATGGATATAAAAACAGAGTGCCTTCCAAAAGGATGGCACGTCATTTTAGTAAAACCTAACCCCTATATTGTGCTTTGGGGAATGGATATTTGCAACAGTGGGTCATGTAGTCATAAATTAAGAAGATCAAAAAACAACATACAATCTTTTGATAACTAATCATTTATCATTAGTACAATTTTCTAGAGAAATTACATTTTCCAGGATGTACTCATATGGGTTAGATGATTCAAACTTTAGTGCGGATTTTGGGTTAAGATCAATTGATAGATACTAATATAGAAAACAATAGATGGCACCACCTGCATGCTAACCGTTAAAATATTTTTTGTATCAAGAACGCATGGGTAGCTTGGTCAAAAAGACTATGAATGGTTGTATTCAACACTTTGATTGCCTTTTCCAAAACAGTGATAAATTCATTACAACTAATGAAGTTAGCATGCCTCATTCTGAATTTCTAATCCTTTTATGATGATAGAATCGCATAAACGCGAAGTACTAAAAAATTAAAATATAAATATAAATCAAGACAAATCTGGCAACTTGATTTTAAGAAAAATGGAATCATGACAAAAGTTTTTGTAAAGACAGCCAGCATTCCCTTTCATCGGGTCTGCAGTCAACAGTAATCCTCGTGCACTAAATACAACCTAAGAAATGAGTAAAAATTCTATTGAAAAGAAAAAAACATTTTTTTTATATATTTAAGATTTTCTTGGAATTAAGATCAAAGATAAAACATATATTTTTCCAGCAAGTTACATATATCTTACAGGTAAGGAACAGTTTTGAATTTTCAGGTTGCTACAACACTTACTAAGGCAATTCTCCCAGCTATTCCAGCAGATCCTGCAGAACGTTGACTGGCCGCTGTTAAGAAACCATTCGATCGTAGATTCCTCTGCAGGAGGCATAAAAGTGCAGAGGCATTGGCCAACCAATATGGCAAGGTAGCTTTCTCATCCCCATCCTGAGATGATTATGTTAAAATTGACATATCTAGTAAATAACAAGTAAATCTAATGCACCATGATTAGGAACCTATAGAGCTTAAAGAAAATGACATAGATTAGAGGGAGAAATATAGAATATGCAAATAATGCCACCAATAGCAGAATGTATAAAGACCTTCAAAACATCATTGATTCCTTCAATTATGTGGTCAAAAATAGCTGTCCGCTCAGACTCAAACGCATGCCACTGATGAAGACATTTATATATGATACAAGCTGCCAATGGTTTGCCATCTTTGAAGCCCAAATCTTCTTTGATACATTTGGAGAGGATTTCATAGTTATCCTGAGCATTTAAGAAAACAAATTATCACCATGAAAGAAAGCACCATTAAGAATGATTCAAATTAACCCTTCATCATTTTCTACCACAATATATTTCACATGTAATGACATTTATCATCAGTCACATGATATTGATGAGTTATAAATCTAACCGGGTTCCTCTCCACTGTTAACGTCGATCGGCGTGAGTCTGACAAACCATGTGATACAATAAGCTTGGTGGGCGTGGGTGATTCCTACATCAACAACATATTTATAAACCTGTAGCTTTTATGAGGTGGGGAAGATAGAACCTGAGAAAAAGTTCATAAAAAATGTCTTACAAAGCCAGACTTCCGCTCAGCATAGGGGAGAGCAAGTGCGGCATAGTGTTTCTGTTTCAACAGAACAGTTCATTTCATTAGATATGCAATCAACTATATACAAAGTGCAGCCCATGTCATGTGGAAAAGATAGGGTGCACACACACTGCATACATACATAGGAACACACTCAAAAGCACAGAAAATATATCTAGCATAGCAAATTACCTCTGTCAATGCCTTTGCAATACCAGTACGGTTGCCCTTCGAAGGTGGAGTCAATGCTTTTTGCCGGAGCACATGATTTTCATCCTCTGTGAATGTGAGTTTCTCTTGAAGGCTGATTAGGAGCCACCATGGACAATAATCAACACACAATTCCAGATAGGCCCAAAAAAAAACAAAAGCTAAATAAACAGGTGCAGAGAGGAAAATAAAAAAAAAGAAAATGGTGTTAATAATATTTTTGACAAAAATAGAGGCGGAAACTGCAATTGAGTACCAAGTCCAGTATAAATATAGATGATAACAAACACTGACCTAGGAATACCATCTGATAATATAAGACAAGAAAGCGACCATCCGTTCAAAAATTAAAGAAACTGTCAGTCACAACTCACAATGACTTTCAATTTATGATGAATATATCACCTTTTAACATTCAGTTGAAGCTGTGAACACTTCTGTTCAACTTCACGCAACTTCTGAATTGTGTCATCATTGTCTTTTTGGGCCTTGATAAGCTCCACTTCAAGAGCAGAGTTCTTTTTCTCCAATGAACCAACAGAATTCTGTACAAAGAAACACTTTAAGCTGATGAGTAAACAGGAAAACAAAGATGAAAATATTTAAAAATGTCCACCCTTAGCTCATATAGCAATGTAACAACTCCTGATGAGACGAGACAACATGTTCTCTTCACAGCATTAAGATAAAAAAACATAACTAAAACATATCATTGAACATTATATTACCTTCAGTATTACATTTTCCTTTCTCAATTCAGCCATTGACAACAGTTCTCTTTCCAGAGCAGATTTCTCCTTCAATGATAAATCTAATTGATTATGCAGTACAGCATTCTTGTTGGATTCATTAATTGTTGCCAACTTAGCTGCATCCAACTCGAGTTTCAAAGATTCTATAGACTTTTGAAGCTTTGAAATTTCTATTGACTTGGCCTCTTCATTAGAAACCTGTACTCAGTAATGCCACCAATTAGCATGTACCTCCAGCAAGGAAATAAATACAACAGTAAAATGCTTGGTGATGTATATCTATACCAATTAATTATTGATTCTACAGGACAAACCAATTCTTGATAGTGTTTTACAGTGATGTAGTCCAGGCGTATATACACATCAAATCAGAACACTGGATTGCAATAACAGAACAAAGACAGCTGGCATGTTGGGGCAGTTCTATATTAACATATACACAATACTTGGACAGTAAGCCTTACAGAACAAAAATGTATTCTAGTCGTAGTTAAAATATAACCTTACAATAAAAGATCAACCCAAAGAGTCAAGTGACAAATCTAATAATTCTACACAAATATTAGCCGTTGTGTTTCCGCTAAAGCCTAGAAGTAAAAAAAACGGGACAATATTCAAAATCAAGTTTTCATCTCAAGAAAACCTAAATACCAAACTATATTCCTCCCTTCAGGTGGAATTTCACTAATCCCATACTCGTTATCAGAAATATTTGTAGCTAAATATGGTAATGGATGCTCTCCAAGACTGGGAATTTATTTAAGTACTTTGGGAAAGGGGGAGTCTGGAACTAGAACAAAGTGTTTCCAAACACCTTTTCGCCACACCCAGACTAATCCCCGCTTGTGCTGCATGGCTGGCACTGAAAGGGAATTTGTACCTGGAGGGAATCGAACACACGTTCTCCCGGTAAATAGATCGACCCCACACAGGAACTCAGCAGGCCATCCATTGAGCTAACCCTGTTTGTTCTTATTTCTCCTTTTATAATCCTGAAAGGCTTGAAAGGCCTGCCCCCTTATGTATGGAAAATGTGCCACTAATACCATTATATGGGCAGAACAATTCAACTACAAATTTAGGCCACAATATAAAAATGCTTATCAGAAAATCAAAACTATGAAAACAAAAAACTTACCCGCATTCTTTTCTCTAGATGCAACCTCCATGTGAGATCTTCTATCTGCTTCTCAAGTTTAGTCTTTGCTAAACGTAAAGCACCAGTTTCATTTGCCTCCTGTTAAGAGTGAACAAGTAGAAAAAGGATGATGATAAAAAACACTTTGATGCACACAAACAGTACAAGTCGACATAATTCACAAGTAGGAGCACTTGGTCTCACTTGTTTAAGTCTCCGGAACTCTCTTTTTGCCAGTTTTCTTCTCCAAAGACACTGCACTGCTATAATAGATGCTTGATGACGACGGAATGCTGCTCGGAATTTGCATAGCCTCCAACAAGCCTATGATGTGACAGGCAAGAAAGAAAAAAATTAAAAGCAATTCTATGGCAACAAACAGGACGATCAATCCATATGAAATTAAGAATACTTAACCAGATTCATCCATATCAAAATGAATAGTGCATTTTACTACTAGCGGTTTTTATCAATCACAAATTATCTGAACAGTTATCATCCAAGTGAATCAACTAATTCAGGATAAAAGAGCATGCACTCGGATCCTGCTTTAAATTATATTTTTCTAATCTGGAAAGATCAGTAACCCACAATATTTATCAAATAGAAATTGCCAAAGATTTTTCCTCTTCATTTAAATTTAGGGATACAACCAAAAAGGCGAAAAAGAATTCTGCAGTTTGATTTTTGCTTGTATGGTTCTAGACAATTTTCTTCCAAATAATAGACTGGACCAGCAAAAATGTTGATGACCTTAAGTAGAAGCAAACAGAAAGGATTGCCCTATGTATACAGAGCTGATACAGCAAAGCCACTCAAAACAATCAAGGAAGGTCACAGATAAAGATTGCATGTATTAAAAAGCCATTCTGTGCGTACCTGAATGAGAGTTGCAGCTCTATGTTCCTTTCTGTGCAAAAATCTTTGCCGAATAGAGAAACCTCTGATGTTGGACTGTATAGTGATAGTGGCAGAATACAGTTCCAAATAAGCTCGCCTTAATAGCCAGCTGCGAACATATTTTTGTATTATAGTGGCAGCTGCTGCCTCACGTTTCACCATATATATCTTACGAGCAAGAGATCCTGGAAAAATAGTAACAAATAAGTTCCAGGACAAGATAGCGTGACAAAGGGATACAGCCTAAAAGACCAAAAAAAAAATAACAAGGCTAACATTAATGAGGTAACTTTGATCCAAAAAATAACTATAGAACTATGAGACTGCTAAACTTAAACAACCCAAGAGCTTGATGCTTAAGCTAATAACAGGGTACAACTAGTAATAGATCAAGCAGTCACAAATTCCAGAAACTTTCAATGTGGGGGAATTTCAAGACTACTCCTCACGTGCAGTCAGGCTCTAAACACGCACTAACAAGTACACAGGTAGGCAACACAACAAGATACACAGGCCCAAGACCAAACCAGCGATGCTACCAAGTTGAACTTCATTCCAACCTAAAAGCTTAAGATAGTAAGCAGAAAGCTCACCTAGTGTATTAAGTCATCACAAACTCAACAACTTTAAAATGTGGGACACTTCAACAGGTAAGACCATCCACCAATAAATGACTTGCAAGGGGAACAAAAACTAGGAAGAATATTATGATGACGACATAATTAATATAGTGTTTAAGGTGATTACAATAAATTGATTGAGCATTATGGGTGACAGAGTTTGATAAGCTTATAGGTGGTAGTGGAGATAGCAACTGGATGTTGAAAGTGGTAATTATAATGCTAATGTCAACATCACACATTTTTAAGTACCAAAAATAGTTAAAGTAGAGGTAGCCAAATGCTTAAGGTTACATTTGAGTAATTATAGCATAGAATGTCAGAGGATTTGGTGCGGGTTCAATACAACAATGACTCTAATATCGCATCCTTCCCCAAATTCAACAAGAAAAATAGGAACTGAATCCAATAAGATTATCAGACGCTTTCGGGTAGAAATAATTCAGACTAATTTTAAATTAATTAACTGTTAACATTAAATTAGATAATATGGAAAAGCCCGGTAGTAGAAGGTATAAGAACCTCTGCAATATGCTTGTAGTGCAAGTGCAGCAGCCCTTGTTGTGATGAAATCCCTGCGTGTAATGAATGTCTGTAACCTACGCTGGATGCGTTTGGCAGCAGTATCTAGAACCTCTGCCCGTCGAGAGTCCAAAATGCCTATCTGACCAGCTCTAAGAAACACTTTTGTCTTCCCCAACTACAAAAGAAAGTTGTGAAAACACTGAACTTCGCCATTCAACAAATTGGCAATTACAAAAAAGGAAATGTGCAACAGAACAGATAACTAAATACCTGAAAATTATCAAGTTCCAACTTTTGCAGGATTTTTGCCGTCATAGACCTCTCATCACAACTGGATAAATACAAAATGTATGTCAAAAGTAGCATATGTCGGTAATCAGTTACACCAAAAGAGCGGTAGAATAGCAAAAGTATCAGAACTAGTAAAACCCTGCGCACGGTATCTAAAAATATCTCTTAACACTACCAATGAACAGTTAGTAAAACCACCTTCCATCTATAAATTCAGGAGCCAGAAGTCCAAACCGATCCACAAACTCCGCATAAGTCCTTCGGGTGGGATAACCTGCCAAGCTGATTCGAACAGCCTCTAGCACACCCTGCACCCAAATCAAACGACTAATGTTAAACTACATAGAGGTGGCATTAGTAAGAGATACTATGATACAAAAAGTACTACACTAGAGCACAGGAGAACTTATGAGTCATGACTCACAAGTATCAGTGAGTGCATAATACCAACATGAGTCATGACTCATGTTAATCAATTGAAGGTGACCCACTCATGTTAAACTACATTATAAATGTGGAATCAGTAAGAAATACTATGATACTAAAAAGTACTAGAGCAAGGGAGAGGACACGAAGTAAATAAGGTGCTTTGGGACTTGACGACATTAAGGATATAATCAGTAGACACTAGACAGTGTATAAACAAGGAAACAATATAAGGCAATATAAAAAAGGCAAAACAGAGGAAGGAAGAATTGTAATTTGGACATTACCCCACAACGCAGTTGGTGTAAGATACTCTGTTTCTCAAACTTTTGAGGTCTGTTCAAAGAATTTGGCTTCACACAGCGTACATAATGTGGCTCTGTTGAATTGAGGGTTTCCATGAGAGCCTGAAGTTGTTGCTGAAAACAGAGGGAAAGATTAGCAAGTGTTTTAGTAAGCCACATGGAAGAAATACAGCAGTCCTCCAAAGAGAATTTTCACGATTCAAGTTCTGCAATCGAATATTAGAAAAGAAAACCAGGAAAAAAATAACAATATGGAAATATCAAGCAAAGCTAAAACTGCGAATGGTCTAATGAAAGATATTCAATGCCATAAAACCAAATGCTAGGATATAAACAAATGTTTACACGAACAACAATGAAATATTGAAAGAAAGACTAAAAATACAGCTGTCCAACTCCACTGTGAAAATTGTTATGAATAAAGATTCAATATTTCAAGCAGACACATAATGTTAAATATTTCTCAGTAGAACAATACAACAGTCAACATAAACGCAGTAGGAGACCATTATTAAATCAAAGAATATGGCTTCATGTAATTATAACAAAATTCATCGCACAGCATCAAAATAAAAGGTAAGGAACTGTTGAATTTATCTGTTGGGATACACATTAGGGCTTGGGCTCCCATACTAAAAGATCAATGTCATAACTTGGTTAGTTGGTTTTGCCTTTGGTTTTATATTAGCAATACTGTTCTTCTCAACACAAGCCCACATTTCCCGAAAGACAGAAACATCACGATAGCACATGATGACTGACAACAAACAAGAATCTGAAGGGAAACTACAAATCATTAGCTAGTGAATAGCCTGCCAACAAAATGATAAACAAGTAGGGGTGATAACAAGAAATTCATCCTCCCCTGATTTCTATTATGATATAAGCATACAGTTACTGCACTAATCAACACTGCATTCAGAAGAAAAAATAATGGTTACCTTAAATCTAGATGACACTGAGGAGAACTTGTATGATGATCTTGAAGATTCCTCTGGCATTGAAGGGAAAAGACCAGCAACAAAGGAGCATTTGGAAGAAGACAGCAAATTGCAATGCTCAACCACAACATAATCACGATTTTTATCAAGAAAGGTATCGGTTTGATAAGTGACCTACAAAAAAGTTGGTAGAATATGTTTATAACAACTATCTAGATCACATGATCTTACTTACAAGAACAGTGTAACATATGACATGCCTTTCCTGCATAATGAGATACAGTGAAATCTGTTGTGGAAAACTTTGCCTTCTCCAACCTTGGGTGGGCCCTGAAATTCTGAAAGAGCCTAGTTGAAAATGTCTCATGGGTTGATTTTGGAAACATGCTGCATTATACCAAATTCAGGATAAGAACAAACTGCATATGAAACTTTAACAGAGAAACACGCACCAATTCATATATTAGAACTCAGATTGTACCAAGCTTCATCCAAGAGAGCAATTATACCAACAGGTTTCTGCAAATGAAGAGGTTTGGAGCATGAGGTTCCATGATGACGATAAAAAGACAACCATGAATACATCCAAACAGAAATTATTGAAAAATAAATTTTGTTGCCCTTGTTATCATATGGCAAGGACAACTTGCAAGCTGGGTTTTTTCAAATGTCGACTTAAACATCTCATCAGTATCAAATGACAAATCTGAGTTAAAATTACCATATACGCCCGGTACAGTAATCACAAATATTTTTTGGATTGGCAATTAGAATTATATTTTTCTAATCACATCAATATTACTTTGCTATTAGGCTGTTGTTATGGGGACACACTGCACCAGTGTTAGTTAAAAATCTAAATAAAAATTATTTAATTACTACAGAATGTTTCACATCAATAATGGGAGTAAAAGGTATTTTAAGAGGACCACAAATATTGGATCTGAACACTAAATTACAATGATTTTCATGAGGGACCGAGGCAAGGAAAATCTAAAATTTGTATAGTACAATACAGACCCAGTATTAAATGCTCCCAATAAGTGTCAATCTTCCTAATTTGGGTGTCTCAAAATAAATATCTCATTTCCCTTTTGGGAAATAGCTATGGATCAATAATGTCCTTGGATTGAGTTAGTTAAAAAGACCTATTGGAGTTGCACATGGATATCATGAGGGCATGTAGTGGAAAGGTAACATTGATTTCACTGGTCCATAATACTTACTAAAAGGGTAAATAGGACACTTATTGTGGGACGGAGGAAGTAACACAGCTCAATTAAATTTCTCAGAGACAGCAAATAAAACCTTCTCAATCAAATCTAAAACGTCTTGGTTGTCTATGAATTCAATGTAGCTCCAATTAATTTCCTCTTTGCTATATTCCTCCTGTTCCATCTTGAATACATGCTGCAAAGAATAATAAATAAATGATACATAAATAACCATAGCATACTTCGCATAAAATCACATTTTCAATCTTCAGAAAGGCATGCATACCTCATTAAAATGTTGCTGGAGCTTTTCATTTGCAAAGTTGATGCAAAATTGCTCAAAACTGTACAGGTAAAATGTAACTTAGCCAGTTGAAAGGAAGAACAGTCGATACAGTAGTTGACTCCAAACCAGGAAGTTAATATTATGAAATGCATATAACAGCAATATAATCATCACCAATAATAAGTCGGCCACATAGAACCATATAAAAGACATATAAACCTAGCACTTTAAGACAACATTTAATCATTCCATTTTAGTTGGGGATGGGAAGATATTATTATATTAATGTTTCGTAAACCCAATACAGTTAAACACGAAAATCAATTTGCACTTGATGAAATCACACGACTGGAAAGAGAAGGGCTAATAATGATAGCAAGGAGTCTAATTGGACAAAGAATACATACCTATTATGCTTAAAGCATTCAAAGCCATAAATATCCAGGACTCCAATTTGTACTTTGGAATTGGGATCTTGCCCTACAGACTTATTGATCTTATCAACAAGCCTGAAAAATAGATCAGGGCCAAATAAACATTCGGAGTTAAGAAAATCTCCACATGAAATATTGAAACGGTTCTTAGTGATCAAGTGAATATATATTACTCTAAGCATACCAGTCAAACAGTCTAGCATAAACAGTTTTTGCCAATGCATCCCTACTGGCCACAGCTGCATTACAGTCGAGAGCTTTAATAATAGTTCCCTCACGAGTTTGAATTGAACGAGTACACAGAGTAGCCATCAAAAGGTTCACCTCACACCTAATCACAAACATTTCAAAGTCAACAACCAAGTATTTTCCAAACTAAAACCATCTAAAGTTAAAAAAAGGTGCAGCAGCAGCATTGCTTAGGAACAGGGCTAAGTGGCCAACACCCAGCAGCAACAAAAGTTGTTCTCTAAACCCTTCCAGACTTTTAGGCTCAGTTTCGAGCATCCACAGAGGGGATGCGAAACTGATGCCAAATTTCACATCCCCCACATACCATTGTGCGGTGGTGATGCAAAACCCATGCAAGAGGAGATGATGTGAATCTCGCATCTAGTTTCGCATCGCCAGCTTGCCGAGCTGGCCTGCTTTCTCGGCGAGAGCTGACCCTTTCGCGCAACTGGAAACCATATGGTTTTCAGTTTTCACTTGAGCAGAATAAAAAATATTTTAAAAAAGGGGTTGGCTCGGTGAGTTGGCATGACCCTTTCACATCCTACCCCACATCTCACCACTGTGGAGATTGGATGCCAAAGTAGTGCGACCCACAATTTTTAGTTTGGCATCCACAATGGTGGATGCACCATTGTGGATGCTCTTACCATGACCATCATAATGACTAAGGAGAACAAATATGTACACAGCAAAACCAATGCAATTTGTGGATAAATTGCAAATGCTTGCTCATTATCACGATAAAAGAAAGCAACTCGCACAACTCATTGTCCCATACCCTAATTCTCTAAGAAATTTCATACACCCACAGTAAACGACATAGAAGGATCTTAGAAATTATGAAGGATATCCCTCACTAGAACACTCACATGAACAGATCAGCAGCCATCTGCATATGAAAGTTAGATTTATGATCTTTAATAACTGAAGAGTCGTGCTCCTTTCCGGGAGAAAATTCAACATTTCCTAGATGCAAAATTGCAGCTAAAGTGCGAAATATAGCCTCCTGTTAACAGGTTTGTATAATCAATAAGCCTGTATGCAACATATATATAATAGTGAAAAAGAAAGCACCAAAGAACTCAGCTATACTACACAATTTTAACCTGTTCATCTTGACTTATACCAACAATATCCATCGCCCTCCGTGTCTTCATATATTCCTCTGCACTGATCACTCCATCTAATTCATAGGTCTTACTTTGATTTAAGTAGTGAAAGTGGCTGGGGTGGTCTAGCTTATACTCC
>JAYMSY010000169.1:0-14677 GCA_036897685.1 Monsonia emarginata | reverse complement strand
AGAGCGAGGATCAATTGGAGGACGAGCACGGTCCGCTGAACAAGAGATCTAAGAACTCTTCGCCTTCAGAGCAGGTAATTGGTTTGTTGATTGTCTGTTTGGTTCCCGAGAAAATAAAATGAAAATTGGCTTGGAATCAACAAAATCACGAGTGGGAACTTGTGTTTCTAAACGGTGATTCGATAGAGAATTTCTGGGTTCTGTTTAGTTTCGATGCTACCTGTGGAAATTTGATTGCGATTTTCAGGTGTGGTGGTTTGTGATTTCTGTTTGGGTGGTGGGAAAAAGGTGGGATTTTAGAGGGAAAATGAAAAATTGATCTTTGGAATTGGCCCTCTGAGAAAAATTGATCATCTTCACTGAGGGTGACACCTAGTATTAGTTTTGCCTGGTTTATTAAGTTTTTTGTTGTCTCTTTGACCTAATTTAACTGTAATCAGTAGCCAGAAACTGTATTGAATGTTGATGTTCTTCTCAAATATTATCACAAGTATTGTGTAATTTGTGTAATTGGTATTTGGTACTAACTTGGTCACTTGATGTTTTTGACTTTTGTTTGTGTTGTCTAAATGTTAAAATTGGATTCTGTTTGTTTGCTTCTCTGGGGATGAAGATTACCATTTTGATTCATCTTGTGTTGAGGTTTTTGGCCCTTTACTAAGGTGTCTTGAGTCCTGCCATTGGCAAGTGTGTTTGGCTTCAGACTTCGAAAGAGTATTGTATCGGTGTTGGATTGGAGTCTTCTCAATCCAGTGAATGTTGGAGTTGTTGTTTTTTGATGTCAGGGTTTGGAATTAAATGCTTAGCATTTTGATTTTCTTTGTTGTTAGTGTCTTATGATGGTCTTGTTGATAAATTTTGCAGTGGGGTTCTGGAGCAAATGCGTTGCCACCGCCTTCTCAATACAACCCACTTGATGAGCCTAGTCCTCTTGGTTTGCGCCTGAGGAAGAGCCCATCGTTGTTGGATTTGATACAAATGAAGCTTTCTCAAGGGAGTGGCTCATCTGCGGAAGCTACGCAGAGTCAGAATCTCAACTCTGGAGTTAAAAAGGAAGCTAAAGGCGCCACTTCTTTGGCTACTACTGACAAGCTTAAGGCTTCTAACTTTGCAGCTTCACTGTTAAGAATTGGGCGTTGGGAGGTACTTTGCAGAAGTTCTTATTTATATTAATTAGAGGTTTGTCTGATAAAGAGATTTTGCGGTTTTTGATGTATATGTATTAATGTACAGTATAAATCAAGATATGAGGGTGATTTGGTTGCTAAGTGTTACTTTGCAAAGCATAAACTCGTTTGGGAAGTTCTTGAAGGTGGTCTCAAAAGTAAGATCGAAATCCAATGGTCGGATATCATGGCTTTAAAGGCAAACTGTCCAGATGATGGTCCTGGGACTTTGAATGTTGTGGTAATGATTTGTATGTGTATTTACTAGAGTAATTTGCTAGTACTAAATGGAGTTATTTATTAAGATATTAGCCTTTGCGTGTTGGTTCAGCTGGCTAGACAGCCTCTTTTCTTCAGGGAGACCAATCCCCAGCCTAGGAAGCACACTTTGTGGCAGGCAACAGCTGATTTCACCGATGGACAGGCTAGCATACACAGGTAAAGTTGGTGTATATATCTCTTATTGTAAAGTCCGGTTCAAATTGGTAAATAGATATTAGTTTGTTCTTACTGCATACAGTTAAAATAAACTTCCCAAGTTCCCATACAATTACAGTCGTGGTCCTTTTTCTTACCTCATTCTATCATGTTTAATTTGCTATTTGTATTCTATTTACTTTTCTCCCATTGTCTACGGGTCATGTTATATGTATATTGTCTTGTTATATGAATTACAGAATATACTTAACCTTCTGGCTAAGATAATATTGAAAATGTTTGTGTATGCTTGAACCTGAGTAGTCAAGCAAGAAAAACACTTCAGAAACTGCCTTTTCATTCTGATTGTGCATTTTTGTTCATTCTGAGTCTATGTACTAGCCTACTAGGATTTGAACATCGAGTGTATATTAAATAATATACTTGCCATTTCTGTTTATAGTCTATAACTGACCGTATGGACTGTAAAGTTCTTTTTCAAACTGAATTTTTACATATTTCACTTGAACATTCATTTAGTTAATTTTGGCGCTTGTCCCCAATGACAAAATGTTTATGTCCACTTTCAGGCAGCATTTTCTGCAATGTCCACAAGGGTTGTTAAACAAACATTTTGACAAGCTTATCCAATGCGACATGCGTCTCAACTTCTTAAGTCGACAACCAGAGATAGTTTTGGATTCACCATATTTTGAACCACGAGCTTCTGTGTTTGACGACCTTGAAGATTCCAAGAAGCATGGATTTGATCATGTAGATTCTGGTAAAGGATCGTCTGTATCTAGCTTCCAGGATGTAGCATCACCAACACCATCTCAATCGTCTTCCCTTAATATTGATCAATCCGATCCTTCTGGCATAGGATTGGAACAACGGTCCCGTGATGCTCCTTCCCCCAGCTCAGGTAAATTAACTAGGTTTGGTTTAAGCAGAGTACAATCATGATCACATGATAGACATAATTAGAATTACCTTAGATTCTCTTTTTCTGAGATACCTATTTGTCGATTCTTCAATACTTGCTGGAGCCCTCTTGCTCTTCGTCTCATAATCAGTGTAAATGAATCACTCTCCAAGCAAATTAAAAAATCTTCGTATACACCGCCAACACTTGCTTGATCAGATTTCATTTGCATGACCATTTTATCTTATAGGTGCATGGTTGAACGGAATATCTAGTAGGGATATTACTATGCTGAATATATATAGACAAACTTGTTCTTCACGATAACAGGCCAGCCATGACCAACTCTTGTTTTTATGTAAGTACAACACTAGCATTTGAACTATGAGTCAAGATATGTAGGGGAATTTCACAGCATCTATCACATGGTTACTAGTATACCCATGCAGTGCGACTCATATTATGGTCAGTACATATGAACTTTTAGAAGGGACAGGTTGAATTTTGTTGTGTGTCAGCAAATGGTATCAGCTTCTTGCTAGCTAGCTATTACCAGCTTTTTCTAATTTGTGAATCCTTTTGTCATGTTAGTCATGGATACTCGTGCAATCGGAGGACATGGGAATTCTGAAGCAGCTGATTCGAAAGGCCCTAGGATTTGGGACAATATGAAAGTGGCAGGACTCCACCCGTCTATGTCAATGAGTGATCTTATGAACCATCTTGGAAATTGCATCTCGGAGCAGATGACTGCTGGAAATCCAGCCTTCACAGAGGTCGGCTCAGACTGCCAGGAAATGCTGGAGAGTATTGCACAGTACCTGCTCAGCGACACTCAACTTACAGCAGCAGCATCAGATGAAAAACTTATGTCAAGGGTTAATTCTCTGTGTTGCCTTCTGCAAAAGGACCCGTCAGTGCAGAACTTGCAAGCTTATGGTGAGAGCTTTGAAGGATTTCGCGACGGCAACAATATTCAGAGTAAGCAGACTCCTGAAGCAGGACGAGAAAGTAAGAACAAAGACATTAAGGCCAATGAAGCTGAATCGAAGGACGTCTCTTGCTCCAAGCAGGCACCGGGGATGTCAAGGAAAGATTCGTTTGGTGACCTGCTGCTTCATCTCCCTCGAATCGCATCGCTCCCGAAGTTTCTTTTCAACATATCAGAAGAGGATGGTGAGAGTCAAGCTAGATAACAAGTACTTACAGCCAGTATATATCAGATGTTTTGGAACCAAACTGGATTCTCTTTCCCTCTGAAAGGATTTGCTGGTGGTTAAATATATCTGCGACTTATTGAAAATATGTGTTAATTGTTGTTTGGAACCTGAAGAAAAGTGATGAGGATTCGGAAATTTGTATTGATGAAGAATCCTGGAATGTGGTCTACCATGTAATTATTAGGTGTTGTAGCTCTTTGCAGGTTTTATCCCAAAAAGCCCACAAGGGACCAACTGTTTCTGTATGTAGAGAACTCAGAAAACAATATCTTTGTTACTGTTTGGGTCTTTTATCATGTTTCTTCTTCAACACTCACTGAACCAAAACCATCAGCAAATAAATTTTATTGCTTTAGTGCCATTTTGAGGCAAATGTTTGGTTCTTATTGCTTTTGAGTGAGTTCTAATTTCATATTGTAAATTTTAGCAATGCTTGTGCTTGTACTATCTCAGATTGACTGTCATTGTTTCAGAACAAGTGTTTACCTTCTGTTAGGTACAAATGCATAAATTGAGACGAAGGATTACAATTTCACTCCATTTTGATTCTCATTCCTATGTGTGAGAACAAGGATGAAGGATAAATAAGTTATCGGGCTGATTCAATAGCGTAAGACTCTGTTGTGCTCTCGAGTGGATTGATTCAACGAGAAAACACCCCATGTTCAAATTTCATCAAATACAAATTCCCGTGCTCTTGTGGAGTGGATTGATTCAACGAGAAAACATCCCATGTCCAAATTCCATCAAATACAAATTCCTTTTGATCGGCACTAGCCACAACGCAAGCGGTGATTACTCTGGATGTGGTGAAACGGTTTAAAGATGTCAACTATGTAGTGTGCATAGACTTACATAGAGCATCTCCAACAATGGATTTGTAGATTTGAAACCCAAATGATGGGTCACACCCAATTCTAATCCAACTCCTCTGTTGATGCAGATTTGGAGTTGGGTACGAGTACAACTCGGCATGTTGCAAATACCTCTAACCCCGTGTCCAACAAGTCTCAAATGACTGTGGACATGCAACTCGCCGAGTTGTACCTGCACCTCGCCGAGAAGTAGATTTAAAATCAACTTTGCAATTCAAATCTACTCACCCCAAATATACTTCAAATCCTCCCACTCCAACAATGGATAGATTTGAAAATTTTCAAATCTACACTCAAATCTATTGTCGGAGATGCTCTTGGGACACCTCGTGGTCAACCAAAAAAAATCTTACAACTTTCTTAATTTAGACTTCAGAGTATTCTCATTCTCACCCAAGAAAATCCAAACTCAACCTTATAGAAACCTGGTTTTCAACTTCCAACTCATAGAGCTACATCCTGAAGACGTAATCCCAGAGCATATAAAAACCCAGGGCACTACATTAAATATTCACAGTTTTTTTACATATGCAAAAGAAGAAAAGTTCCATATAAACAAAAGGAGAGAGAGATTAGACTCAGAATAAAACATCAACTAAGCTGTACAAAGAAGAAACCAAGCTCAGCTTCCCCTCCCGAACAAGTGAATTGTTTGGAGACATTTATATATATACACTTGATGATTCTTCCATCATGTCTATCAGCGCGAAGCACGGGATCAGGAAGGAGGCGACAAACGAATGTTTGTATCAGGTAACATGGCTACGGTCACAATGAAATATTCACAGCCAGCAGGAAGACCGTATGGATTCCAATTTATTACTGGATTCATGGTCAGCGGATCAGTAGTCCCTATGTCAGTTGTCAAGTGATCCATTTGATCTGCTGTATCGAGCGCAGGACGAGTTGCGGAAGGAGGGAGTGACTTCACTACCTGGCGTTCAATATGCACAATCTGCCCAACAATGTGGCTAGGTCGGTTTTGTTGGTGGTCTGCAAACAAGGCTGCAGATTCGGCAGAAAGGTAGTACTTTGAGCTGTTCCGGTTGATGGCCTCGTAGTGCCCAGCTGAGTTGAGAACAAACACTGCAATCTCATGGATTTCCAGGCGACCGAAAGATATCTTCTCCTTGTTTGCCTTCGAGCAAAAAATTAAGCCATTCAGAGCAAAGAGAAGTAAAAAGAGAGAAAAAAGCATAACATAATTTTGTGCCGGGGAGAGGAATGAAGTAGAGTTTAAAACGAGAATGACATAACAATCCAAACAGTTATTGTAAGTTCATCTAGAACAAGAACCAGACTAAAGGTTTTCTCGGTACAATTGCCAGAGTTCAGTCGATCATAACTTGGAAACTAACTAATTTTTCCGTCAAATTTATGCATGTAAGTCTGTACTTTGACCACATATTGTCATACAACTTGCTGTTTAGAGGCAAACCACCAACTGACCAGACATTCTCCATACATTTAATAATGTGTATACCGAAAATCTGAACTAAAATAATTATATTGACAAGTGAAGAAAAAAGTTACCTGCTTCTCGAGCTGATGCTTTGCATATAGAGTTTTAAACAGCTTTCGGTTTTCTTCTAATTCCTTCTTAAGTTGATCATTTGCTGCTTCAATTTTAGGATACTTGTCAAGCAGTTCTTCATGGTGTCTAGACAAAGATCCAACTCTATCTCCAAGAACACGGATGCATTTCTGGAACTCGGCAGTACTATTGTCTTCATTGTCATTTATGGAACTGAATTTTCAAGGCAAGGTAAATAAAAATCGGATATATCATTATTGGCCAAAACAGAACAGGAACGTGTAAAAAAAACGAAAGCAACCTAGTCCCCACAAACTATATAGCCTGCATAGAAAAGATATATTAGGTTCTAATGATAAATTAGAGGGGCTTCGGTTATTGAGTGGAACAAAACTTGCTCCTAAGTTCTGATTATTAGTTTATCATAATGTTCGAAGGCATACCCCATTATTTTGTTTATGTGAAGTATTCCAGAAAGCAACTTACTTGGACAGAGATTGAGCAAGAGCACGCAAAGATTCAGCAAGACCAACCACCCCACTTGAAGTATAAACACAGCTCCGAAGGCGTTCAAAATGGCCACGCATTTTTACAGCAGATGCACGCAGCGCACTATACTCTGAGGCCCTCCGATCAGCTGCACAAAGATGAGTTTGGGCTTATTCTCTCGCTTCATGCAAGCAATTCTCCAAGTGAGCACAATTCATCTATCGCATGACAAGCGGGAAATTGCATTAGGATACCAGAAGGTAAAACAAAACCAAGAACATGCAAATATTTTTATAGTTCTGCTCGTAGACTACACTTCAGCACACAAAAACAACAAATCTAAAAAAAAAATGAGGTACCAACTACGTAGCTACAATCCCTGTTTATTGTTTGCATCAAACAATGAACAGAAGTACATTAAAATACTCCAATCTCATTTTATTTAGTATTATTCCTACAATAAGAGACTAGTGTTCCAACATCACTATACAGGGCAAGACGCATGTTCCGGAACTAATTGAATCATTATTACGCAAAACAATAAATAGTTCCTGTATCTCATAGGTATAACAAGCATGCTTGAAGCCCCAAATAAGTATAGTGCAACAATAATGTTGGCATCTAAAGAGGAATGACAGTCAAAGAATTCAACACCTAAGCAATCCCAATAAGAGGAAGTGGGTCTATATCAGAAGAACTTATAAATTATATGTCACTGGTCTTCTAATGAAATCATTGACTAAGAGATGGAAAACACAATTTGCTCATCATATATTACCTGAGATTCATCAAGAAGCTTCCGGCTCATTTCCAATTCTCTCCTAAGCATGGCAACCTCCTCCATAGCAATCTTAAGTTTGGCTTCTGTTTGACTCAACTGGTTTGACTTGTCTGCAAGTGTACTTTGAAGTTCCAAGACTAGATCCCCGCTTACTTTAGAATCCAAGCCTTGCTCAACTGCACCAGGTGAGAGACCTTGAGGCTCAGGTCCGCTCTCGGCAGTGGAACTGTGCATCAACTGACCCAGCATCTTATCTTCTCCATCTTTATCACCTAGCAATTCTTCACGATGTGGCTCCATCATTGACGAATCCAACTGAGGGTTCAACATACCAGAGGAATCAATCATGTTTTCATCCACAGCTTCTCGGCCTCTACTTGTTTGCCTATTAAAGCGACCAAGTTTGACGTCCCAAGCATTTGAGATACAGGACACCTCATCCATGGGCTCAGAAGTAGATAGAGAAGGCATGTGAGCTTCACCTCCTGAGATTTCTTGCTTACAGTCATCAGCCTTTGCAGCCAAATGGTCAAAGTTGGAATTCTCCTTATTATTTGAAATATTCTTTCCTTGCAAATATTGATCCGACAACCTTTGCTCTAATTCCTGAATACGTTTCTCATATGATACACACTGCATTTGCTTCATTTTAAGCATGGACTGGAGATGTTTTTCATACTCATCTTTCAGATGCAAGGCTTCCGCTGTCTTCTCTGCAGCATTCTTTAAAATAGAATCTAGTTTACTATCATCCAACATTTCATAATCAACTTCAGGACTGAATGAACATATCAGGGCTATTGCAGAAGCAAGTTCGGCTTTTAGTTTTGCATTTTCAACTTCCATTTTGCTCGTTCCAGCAATCTCAATTAGGTCATAGCTGTCTGGTAGATCCCCAGAGTCATATTCTGCAGGAATCTCTTCAACCTCAGCAGAGAGAGAACTATCATTAGACATTGAAAATGAACCTTTCATGGTCCCCTGCCTCTCGCTCTTAGAAGGAAGTCCAGCCAAGTGCTCAGGAGCATAACGATCAAGATCAGTAATGTCAATATCAAGCAAACAACTATCAAAAGGAGCTATATTTACATCACATTGGCTTGGAACATCATATAATCCCATTGATGCCAATATATCTCTAGGAATGTATAAACTATTATCCTTCAGAAATATCTCCCGTCGCCTGACCTCAGCCTCCCTCTTCGTAGCTAGCTTTTCAGCCAATTGTCCAGCCATGCCCCTGTAGAGCTTCATGGAGGCCTTTCTTCGAACTACTTCTGCAAGGCAAGCTCTATATGCAGGACCAATTCTCCGAACCAACTTTAAGTCCACAAACAGGTCATCCTGACGTACCATTGCTTCCTTGAAAACAGGAAACTGTAATTTAGCATCTTTCATGATGTGAGTAACATACGTTATCTTTTGCATGTAATTGTGAACAAAGATGTTCATTTCATTCTTTTTATCCTTGCAAAACTCAAGAAGCTTGGAAATTGCACGATCACATGTCTGCATCCTCGGTAGGTGACTTTTGTCATGAACATCATACATAGGACCCAAGGCTGAAACTGCATCATGAGGACGTAATGAGGAAGACAATTGACAGGACAGACAATCGTCTACAAGTTTCTTCACTGTATGTACATCTTTGCTGCATGATAGATAAAAATAGTTATTGATTGTCAGCACTGCTAACATAGTGAAAACTGCAGCAAGTACAACATCCCAAGGCAACCTGATCTAGGACAAACAACATAAATTAGAGTAAAGCAACAGACAGAAACTAGAGAACAATATTCAGAAAGTTATGTGGTTCGACAAGATTTCCCGTGGCAACAGGGAGGGAGATGAAATCCACAATATACTAAAAGTATCACAATAATTTCTCAATTACTTCTCACCGAACAAAACTGCTCAGGAGTCACCTACGACAATAGTTAGGTAACACTGATTACTTGTAGGAAATCTACGCAACTAACAAGGTTGACATTTTAGTTGTGGAGCCCGACCAGTTATATGTAGCCTGATTTTAAAATTCTTCAGTCAACTTAACAAACCCAATTGCATAATTGCCTCTCCCTTTCCAGTTCAAACAAAATTATCACAGGTCAAAATCAGGTCAAACTGGTCCCTAAAGAGTCGACAAAAGAACAGTTGCGCCAATGATGGGTAATTCAGAGAGAATCAAATTGACACTTCGGCAATGAAGAATACCAAAACTACTAACCAGAATAGCAACCTAGAAAAAAGGAATCGAACAGAAATGGGACCATTGTCTATATGATAATCAAAATAGTCAACAACAAAAAACAACTGGACCATTTCCACAGCAAAGATACATTGAAGTTCAGAACTAATCTTAGTAAATCATAGCTCCAAGCCACAGGAAATGTTTCTAAATGACCACTGGATAGCTTCAAACAAAAGAAAAGGGCAGATGATAACCGTTAGATAAATGTCCAACTAAAAACCAAAAGCAATGTATTGGTAATAGCTATGCCAAACTAAGGAAAACGCACCTTAAGGACTGCATTAGGCTCTTTTGTTCATTAATGTACCGCTGGTGCTCTTTAATCATCACTTCCAAATTCCTAATAGGCAGAGACGCCTTGCCAGAAAACAACTCCTCAACCTTGTGCTTAACTTCACTAAACATCTGCCTGAATTGCATAACCTTATTCTCAAACTGCCTATGAGAGCTGCTGCAATTCTCCACCGACTTCCGCAAGCTCTCTTCCTTCACAAAATCCAACAAACACTTGCGTGTCTCAGTTTGCAATACAGGATGAAGCTTTATAGATCTCAATTTCTCCAAATCTCTCCCGAAATTCACCAAAAGATCAGAATGAATCCGATGCTGCAGTGAATACCGCTTCATGAATTCGGAATAATTTTGGTTAAGCATCCTATAGAACTGATCCAAATTACCCCTTGCAACCTCAAGTGCCCTCTCTTGTACCTTCTGCTCCCTCCAAAGCCTCTCACAGTTTTCGTACTTCACCTGAGTGCAACTATAAATGGCACGCCCCAAGTGATAATGATACCTGAATTGCCTTTCATAAGACGGTAAAGCCTTCAAAGCAGGGTCTGATGCATCATCCAGAGGATGAGGGTCGTTTGAGGAGGATGGCAACGGAGGATCGGCAATATCAAAGACCTCAACTTGCTCAGGCGGGGGCGGTGGAGCATTAGTTAGCAACCTTGATTTATTGAATATGAACACTTCTCTATCATCAGAAGTAAGCTTGTATGCAGAAAGTGGCCGATTAGGCTCAAGTTTCACGTCAAGACGGAGAACAAGCTGGTCATTGAAGCTTGGCCCTGAATCAGTAGATTCAATGAACCTCATGACTGCCTCCACAGGTGTGTTATCATCACAATCAAGCTCATATGAGTGCCCATTTTCAGCAATGTGAACAATCAGCTTGCTCTTATGCACCGAATCTTCGGTGACGTCGGAACTCATCCTATCTCCAGAACAAGTATTCTCCACCACAAAGTTCCGATCAACACAATCAAGCCCTAATAGCTGAGAACTCAGAAAATTCAATCCTTCAATTCTCGTTCAACAAAACACCAAATGAGTTGAAGAAGCAAATCTACAACTTGCAACAACAGATTAAACCCAATTAGAAAAAATTACAATTCTAATTGGGTTTCTAATTGAAGCATACGAAATTCACAGACCCAGCAAGGATTGAGTGTATAAGAACCCTAATACTCAACAACCCACAATCTATATACACAAAATCAGCTCAACTAATCACAAAAACCCAGAGATTTTAACAGAAAAATCCGAACTTTTACACTCTACCCCTCCACAGAACACTAACAAAAGACAAAACAGAAAGCTCAAGCACCGATACACCCACCGTCTATCGCACAATCAAAACCCTAATCATCACAATGACTCGCCATCGAAACCATCAAACTCACCCCCAATTCCACACATCAACCAACAAATCTGACCCAAAACCCCAAAATTACCTCCCGGGAAATTCAATCCCCCAGAAAAGGAATCGCCACCCGCGAACAGGAAACACGCGAATCGAGAAGCGCGAGTTGAGATTTCCCAGGAATCGACGAAGAAGATGATTTGGATAGAAAATCTGGGTGGAAGAGGAAGAGGCGAGAAGATGAAGTAGAGTTGTTGCGAAGACAATGCTTTGACGAAGCTTGTTGTGTTCTGTAATCTAAATTCTTAGCATTTGTTACTGTGATTTCTTCTGGTTCTTCCTCAGAATTTGTTAGATATGATAAGAAATTGATAGGAAAATAGAGAGAACCTTCTGCGGAAAGCAACTACCAGCCAGGAAGGAAGCACAAAAGCTCTCTCTCTCTCTCTCTCTCTATAGGATTTTGGGAAGTGAAAAAAAGCTACCAACTTTTATATGCTACTTGATCACTAGTATTTTTTTTTTGTTATAGATAAATAGTGGGATTTGAATACTAGCGAAATGATATTAGTTAAGGTGGTCGAGTTATTAGATTAACAAATTTTGGTTATTTGATTGAGTATTGAATTTTAACGGGAATTTTTGACCTAACGAGCAAAAAAAACTAACTAAAAGTTACAAAAGAAAAAAACGTATTTCACCTTGAGTCAAATGGTTAATACGCTCTGTTATACTTAAATTAATAAGTTGTGAATTTGAGTTCTATATACGTAGATCCCATTCTGGTGGGGAGGATTGTCAACTTAATCAACGTCGAGTCAGTAAGATATATTAGTTAGGTTATTAAAGAGTTTAGGTCATCTAGTATATAGTCAATATATCTTATTCCTCTATCCCTCGCTAAAGTTGTTAGGTTGGAGGATGTAAATGGAGAAATCGGATCCAAAAGACCGCTTGCTAGCTCATAGGTCCAATTTTAGGGGGAACTAGTCAATTCTTGACCCTAAAGTTTCGACTTGTTGAAGTGATGTTCGAGATCGTGAGTTACGCAACTAAACTACAAGGTCAACCCGTCCGCTTGCCTACCCATCAAACCTCATCAAATCATATTCTCACATTTTGTGTTTTTAACCTCTCCCTCGGAGACTTTCGTTCCTCTGTGTATAAGGATCTGAAAGGAGTCGAGTCTCTTACCTTAATACCTTCCATCAATTAGTCATATTTTTTTTTAATAAGCAAAAATTTTTATAAAGAGGATCTCTAAGGAGGAGAAAGCCTCAAAGAAGAAGAAAGATCACAAGTACAGAAACAAACCAACCAAGTATGATAGAGACAAGGCTATTAAAGATAGAAGCAGAAACTGAAGCCAAAACAAGGCCGTGAAACAACAATACAGCAACACAACTAAGACCAACAACTACCCAGAAACAACCGCATAGAACAACCAACCTGCAGAAGTTAAAACTCATCCTAATAATCAATTAACTCAAAATTTGCAAAAAGATTCTCCAATCACAATTGAAGGAGACCGGACTGCTCGGAAGGGGAAGGAGAGGAGCTCAGTAGCAAAGAAAAGACAAAACTTTTAATCTTCAACATTGTTCCAAGAATAGAAGCCTCAGCCTGATTAAAGACCACTTCATTGCGGGAAATCCAAATGTGCCAGAGGCTGAAACAGCAAGTTGCAAGCCATAATTTCTTGGCTGATTTTTTACCACATAATAGACACCATTGAGACATTAATTCCCCAACAGAGCACGAAAGAAAGGAACTTAAACCCCACCAAGAGAGAATGTTGCTCCACACTTTCCAAGACCAGAAACAAGTGAGTAAAACATGCATTCTACTTTTGGCTCAATTGGTTGAGAGATTATATTCTACGTCCTTATATTTGTGAGTTCAAGTTTTGTTAGAGGTACATTCTTTAAAGATTATCCTCGATCTTCTAACTCATATATGCTATATATTATTGCAAAAAAAATATCTCTCCTTCACTTCTCTTTTTCTAAACTTTTTACTTTATGAAGTAAAATCGGCTATATTTTTGGCTTTTTTATTTATTTATTTGTCTTTCATTATTTCTTTTGTTTTATATATCTCTTATATAACATATTTATTTTCTGTGTTTATTATGAAATAAGTTTATTTTCTCTCTCTTAACCTGAACATACAACTTCTAGTTCATATCCATTTCACTACAAATCGAGTTATATTTTGTTTGTTCTTGTCCATTTGACTTGGATTCTAGTTATATTTGGTTCAATTTCACTCCAAATGTAATTTATATTTGGGTGACAATTCGTACCTGTCGTGTCCAGAGATGAGACTACACTAAATAGTTTAATTCAAACACTGGTAGTTGAATAATCTTATCCTATTACGTTTACATATTAGTGTACTAAATTGTCATCCCTACATCTTCTCGTCTCATGTGCATGGATGAAATTATTTTAGATTAGATTCTATAGGACACTTATTTCAAAACGGATGGAGTAAACGGGATGAAACTATTAAGAAATTGATGCTATTTGAGATCCCATCACTTCAACTTTACCATTCATTTTGTGGAATCCCAATTAGGTTCTCCTCTTTGGATAATTTATTTTAATAGTACTGACTTTTGGGCATTTCCAAGACAATATTGTCCAGAAAGCCGAACATAAAATTGCTCACTTGGGTTTAGCCCATCGTCAAAGGGATTACGTTCTCTTGCGAGACTTAAGTTCAAATATAGAGTGTGTTGCTTATGGAGGCAAATGTGGGGCTTGAGAAGAAGAAAACTACATTCTTTTGATTATGTAACTGACTTTCATTATCAGGTATGATCATTGTCAAACACACCTCTAAAAAGAAAAAAGAAAAAAGGAAAAGGTAGAGCACAAAATTTGAATTACAAAAGTGATTTTTATATCACTTTTCAATATTTGCCACTAGTGTTGACTTCCTAGTCAATCCAACTGTTGTTTTCTTGCAAGACACGGTTTAAATCTCATTAAAGTATTTGCGCAAGACAAACATGAGAGAAATGAAAAGTTATCTCTTGTTGTGTAGTTCGATATTCAAAGAATTTGTAATGATTTTATAATCACACAAAAAAAATTAAATAATGAAGGTTAGAAGACTTTTTTTCTATCAATTAATCACGAGAAAGAATGTCCATTTACGTAGTTCGTGTGTGCATAGTTTGGGTATCATCGTTTCTACTAATTAGTGCATTGGAATGACAGTCTTCAATTGTATAGCCCACAAATTTATGTATTGAGAAAAGTTGTCGGAATACCAAAAAATCAATGTCTTTGTTTCTGTTAGAATATTCTACAAAATAAGGGTTGGAGAATAGGGTTTCCTATTCCCAATCTATTTAGTATTTCCTA
>JAYMSY010000168.1:0-14677 GCA_036897685.1 Monsonia emarginata | reverse complement strand
GAAGAAGAGATGGCAGCAGCAGAGGAGGACCGAAGGATGAAGACACGCCAAAGGGGAGGATGTTATTGACTGATCTTATGTAAAAGCAGTATATGGCGCTATGTCTTACGCAACCTGTAAACTTACGAGTGCATACTACTAGCTTTGCCAACTAAAAAGACCAACTCAAATATATTTCTTTCATAAATCTCTCTGGATCTCGAATCAGTTTCAATTGCAACAAGCTTTGAAGGTGGAGCATACAAAATTATGATCCAGCTTGACGCGATGTTAGAATTAGCATGTGATAAATAGGTTAATAATGTAAACTTGACATTTGACTACTGAAGTCGGAATTTGACTGGGCATTTTCTTTCTATAATGTAAATCATCATGTATTATAGTAATTCAGGGATAACAACAACATCAACAAAAACAACAACAATAAGAAGTTCTTCATTTTACCAGTTCCGCTACAGATATTTCCTCTCTTGCGTTGATTCTGCACTTCTGATATAAGTTATTATTATTTTGTAAATTTCTCCTTAATTTTGTATTTTTGCCTCTTCTATTTTAACTTGTAGGCTATGCTTGGCCTTGCTCTGGACATTCATTTATCTGATGAGAGTGGATGGCTTGATGTCCAGCAAGGTGTCGTCAAGCTTATAAATGCCATTATTGCTGTTCTCGGCCCTGAACTTACTCCAGGCAGCATTTTCTTCTCACGCTGTAAGGTATTAATGTCTGCAGTACTTACATTTGAGTAGCTGTGAAGGCATCCTGTTGGAAACACTCTAGATCATTCATTTGGATGTAAATTCCGTGCTCTCCATCCTTCTCTGTTTCTTTGTGTCCTTTTCATTATTTACTTGCCAGCTTGTACCTGTCGATTATATAGCTAATGAATTTCTTTTTCAGTCTGTTGTTTCAGAGGTTAGTTCCTGGCCAGAAACATCAATGATGCTTGAGTATGTTGCCCAACTCTCTTTTGTTTTTATTTCTTCCTCCTAATCTTCATCCTCTTTTTCAACTATTCACTATCATTCTCATGGCAGAATGTGGGATTACACATAGTGAATTCACATTTTATTTATCCTTTTGGTCTGAAGTTTCTTAAAATCAGGATTGGGTCAGGCTCCACAACTAAAAGGTGATAGTTGGGTTGCTTGTTCCTTCTCTTTATAGGGCTTCTTTTTTTATTTATTATTTTCTTATCAATTTTAGATCGTTGTAGGACTTTATATTTAAATATTTCAACTCTTTCCCTTACGGGTTTTAAAATCGGGTTACATATATCACACCAGGCTCCACAACTAAAAGGTTAACTTGGTAGCTTAGTTTTTTTTTCATTCCATTTTTATGTCATATTCTTTTTCTACATTATATCGATGAGGGATTTTATATTTCAACTTTGCTTTTTTATCTCATTACTAAATTTCTGTTGGAGGGAAATAATTGTTGACATTTATTCGACAGGAGGGCACGCTTCACGCAACAACTAGTTATTTTTGCTCCACAGGCTGTTTCATTGCGCTCCCAAGTCCAAACGATCCTCCCAACTCTTTCTTCAAAACAGGTTTGTTTCTCAAAGTAACAGTTCATGAATATGCAATATTTTGTTGTGTTCTCTTCCGTAAAGCCAACTGTTTTCTTTCGAAGCAGCCAGTTTTAAGGCATCTAGCTGTCTCCACTCTAAACCACCTTATTGACAAGGACCCAGTGAGTAGCTAAGAGCTGTATCGTTTTCCATACTTGTTTTTACATCTATTAACCAACACAACCTCATTCAAGTTTATCAGATAATTTTGCTGATAGTATCTTTACAGGAGTCTGTCATTGAGGAAAAGATAGAGGAGAATTTGTTCCATATGCTAAATGAAGAAACCGATTCTGAGTATGTTGGGAATATTCTATATTTCATGTGTTATTAATTTTAATCGTCACTGTGTTTTACTTGCGGCAAAGTTGTACAGAGCATTAGGGATTTGTATTTGGATGTCACTTTTCTTCTTTAGCAATTTTGGTTGCTGTGTACTTGGTCAGGCTCCATTTTGATGGTAAAAAAGTTTTGGAAAACTAATCCTAGTTTGCTTTTTCTTGAGGTTCCAATATCAAAGTAAGCCTCGATCTTTGAATGAACAAATGTGAATAAGAACAATATCTCACAATTTTTTTTTTCTCCCACTTATATTTAAATAATCTTGCTTGTTGTAGATGGTGCTACCATATATTTTCAATTCTTACATTTTTTTACCTCACATGGCATACATGGGTTCCGTGTTTTGTATTAGTTCTAAACAGGGCATTGAAAGTCAACATAAATTTATGATAAAGCATGGATATGTACAACTTCTGTTGTTTTCAATCGATATATTTTGAGATTTTACATAAAATGTTTTTTTTTTGAAAAATACATAAATAAGTTAATTATCCATATATTAGCATTAGTATTCCTTATACGAGCTACTTATAAGTTATAACTACAAAATAGGACATTCGTTTTGGGACGAAAGGGGTATTAGATATTATTCTCCAAAGTTGTGTTGCTATTCGTTTTAGCAATATCATTTCATCTCTATAATTTACATATTTTACTCTTGCAGGACTCGGAATCTAGTACGCGCCACAATTATGAGATTGTTGTATGCTTCATGCCCATCATGTCCATCTCATTGGATCTCAGTATGCTGTAACATGGTAATCTCTTATTCTCACAAAATGTGACATTCTTTCAGTTGGTTAACATATCACTGCTCTGAATGTTATCCCAAGAAGGCAAGAATAATCTGGAGGGAAAGTGGCTGTATCAAATGCATATATCTTCCCTTCAATTAAACCTCTAATACTAACTTAATTACAAGTACTAAATTATAATGGAGGATGTTCAGAAATAGTACCCAAAATATTCATTTTCTTTAAAGTTTAATACCCAAATGGCACCCAAGGTATCAGTTTTGTTCATGTTTGGTACCCAAACATCCATTCTGTGCATGTTTGGTACCCAAAGCATACAATTTGTTCAAGTTTAGTTCCTAAACTATACAATTTGTTCATATTTGGTACCTAAAATATTGTAATTTTGATTCATGAAGTTGTATAATTTAGGTACCAATTTTTTTTTAAATAGGCACGTTATAAATATATATAGAAAAATAGGGACTCCAAGATGGAGAAAATCCCAGAATTACAACAGTATCAGAAGAGAATAGAAAGATCACTAGCAGAGCTGGCTGCATACAGAGGACAGAAAATTTGAACAAGATGGTTTACTTTGGGTGCCAAACTTGAACAATTTGTATACTTAGGGTACCATTTCAGAACGTTCTCCAATTATAATATGCAATTATAGTTGTAAGGTTGTCTCCTCCTTGTAGATTCTTGAATAAACTTTCTTTGCTTATTAAATTTTTTTTGCAATTATAATTTGAATAAACTTTTTTTAAAAGCAAAGCAACTTTATTGAGTGATGAAAGATATCACAAAAGAGACCAAACAAGCCAAAGGGGAACTGGCAAAACATTTATTAAGTCTGTGCTGCATATCTCATTTATTCATATATGGAGGTCTGCTAGTTATATGGTACATTGGATATCCCAGCACAGGAAAACATGGGGACATATAAAATAAGAAATATATTTATTGTGTAGCAGTTTAGGTAGTAACTGAAAGCATATTTGAAATTTTCTTCCAGGTTCTTTCTTTGTCAACAAGAAATGTTGAAACAAATACACATGTAGAAAATGATTCAACCAACAGTCCAGTTAGCAATTTAACATCAAATTCTGGAGAAGATGAAAGCAAGGTTAATGGGGAGAAACATCTGAGATATCAGACTAGAGTTTTTGCTGCAGAGTATGTGAACCTTCCTGCTACATAACATTATGAAAAGTGAGAGAAATTCAATTGTCATCCTCATTTATTTAAATTCTTGTTTATGGATTTCTAGTCATTATCACAGTTTCTTATATTTTGTTTATATTTGACGAAGATTTATATTTGGAGGTTTTAGTATCTATTTAGTATTTCCTAATATCTAGGTTTCGTATTTCTAGCAGTAGTATGCTTCTTATTCCTACTTTATTTCCTGTTCTAGTGTACGTTAATTCCCTACATGAAGTAGTCTTTCTCTTGTTCTAAATATCACTCCACTCAATATATTTTGAGATTTTACAAGACTGAATAGTAAATTTTAGGCAATCACTAAATATACACATGCTTTTTATTTCACATAGTTTGTGTTAAAATTTTCTGGATGAAATAATTATGCTGAGATGTTAATAGATTAGTATGAGCTTACTTGTGCTTGCGATGAAGTGATTAGCATTATGAATTGCTTATGCTTGCACTGTGTGATTACCATTATCAGCCGTTGTAGTGTATCATTGATTCCTTAACTGTAACAACAATGTTTGCTTTTTCAATATGCGGGTAAGCGAAGGTTATTGATTATTTGTTATCATATACTTGAGTGAAACTATTCCTAAGCATATGTTTTATTTCATATAACTTGTGTGTTTCATGATAACATTATGATAATGTATATAAAAAAAAAGAATATGGCAAGTTGCTGTGATTTATACACATAGAGTGATCTTGAATAATAGAACTTAATTGCTAAGTTGGAAAATATGTCAGTTATAGTATCTAAAGTCTAAACACATACACTATTTGCCTGGTCTGTACCTCCTACTAATGCTTAACAACTGCCGAGATGTGTTCACCTTTCCCATCATTAGTTATTATTTGGGGTAATTACAAATAGGTATCTTGACATATTGCCCATATTTAGATAGATGTCCACCTTAGATTGTCCACAAAGATACTTAACTGCTCTGGAGTATGTCTGCTATATTCTGAAAGTTAAAACTAATAAAAAATGACTTTGAAAGTCATCTAATTTAATTTAAGTTTATGCATTTTGTTCCAATTCAATCCTAAGTTTGTGTTTTGTTTCATTTTAGTTCTAACTTTGTGTTTTCTTCCAAAATAATCAAAGTTCATCCATTTTGCTCCAAAGCAGTATTAAAGTTATGGGTTTTTATCTTAAAGTTTGGTTTTATTTTGTTCCAATTTAGTCATAAGTTTGGATAAATTGTTCCAATGTAGTTTTTAAAATACTAAATTAGAACCATTTATATTAATTTAGGACTAAATTGGAATTAATCGAGAGAGAGAGAGAGAGAGAGAGAGAGAGAGTAATTATAGAACAAAATGAACATACTTTAGAGCAATAGAGTGTCATTGCGAACAAATTTAAGGACAATCATGCATCGTGCACAAAACCTAAGGACATTAATTTAAATATGGACAATACCTCAGGACATCTATGTGTTATAGCAAAACCTTAGGACGGCTATCTGAAAACGATGCTTCAGGATGTGTATGTGTTGTGATAAAATCTTATGATACGTATTTGGAAAAGGACAGTACCTAGGACACCTATATGTTATTTCCCATATGATTTTGTAGATCTTTCCTGCTAATTGTTTTATCTTGATAACCTGTCATAACATAGGTGTTTGAGCCACCTACCAACAGCTGTAGGAAGGGATCCTGCTCATTTTGACCTCTCTTTGGCAATCAAACAAATTGGAAATGGACAGAGCCATGGTCGCTGGCTAGTTCTCCAAATACAAGAGCTAATCTCACTTGCTTGTCAGGTGCTGGATATAGTTTGACTGACATATCCTTATCAACATCCATCAGCTATATACTGTAGGTGACATCTTATATTTTGTTTCTTATGATAGATAAGCACAATCCGTTTTGAGAACATGCAGCCAATTGGCGTGGGACTTCTAAGTACCATTATAGACAAGGTAAGTTTGTTTCAATGGAATAGCAGTTTTGCTTCCTTTTTTATTAATTAATAGCTGAGGCATCACATTATTCCCCCTATGGCTCATCCACTTGTTGTACTTATTGACCCTTTTCTATGATACAGTAGATAGCTTGTTTTTACCTTTGAATTTTGTGATAATGCTGCTATGGTAATACTTGTTGTGATGACTTCAAATAGAATTGGAGAATCAAACTCTGATATATTAAGCAGATTGAAAAACTGTGAGAAGTTTATTCGCCGACGATGAGAATCCTTCATTGTGTTCGTCTTTGCACAGCCGGGACCGCTGCCACCCTTAACAGAAGTACCCGTTGTAAAGGACTTTCCAGACATCTTCCCCGAGGAGCTAGCTGCCAGGGTTACTGCCCAACTGAGAGGTCGAGTTGATGCCAGAAGCGCAACTATTGTCTATTGTGAGATCTCACATCCCACACCGGTTGGAGAGAAGCACCTAACACTCCTTATAAGGAATATGGATACCTCTTCCTTACAAATGCATTTTTTGGATACAAGGGCTAGCTAGCTCTCTTGGTCCAAAGGAACATATCGGTGAAGGCGCAAGGGTAGCTCCCTCAGTCAAAAGTCAAAAGTGGACAATATCTGCAAGCGAGTCTCACTCCTTTGTTTTTCTAGGGAACATTGTCATGGTTTGTCCACCCAAGCTATCCACATGTAGCTCAAATAGTTTAAAACCCTGGTTTTGGTGCTCCCTAGCAATTTGACTTATCAAACTGTGGTTGGATAGCAAAAACTAGTAACCTATGTGTTACAATATTGAGAATTAGATTTCACACTCACTGTAATTGAGCACAACATTTTGCTACCTATTTGTTTCCTGTCTGCATTGTTGTGATAGGAGTTTCTGGACTATAATTTTGGATCATGCTGTATTATTTGTTGCCTGAATATTTTCATGGGGTGATTTGTGTTATCTGTCTTACTTTATGGTTCACTTCTATTAATGTACCTGTCTTGTCACTTTGATGCACAGTTTGAAACAGTTCCAGATCCCAAGCTTACTGGACACCTTTTACTTGAACGGTATCAGGTATAGTTTTGGACTCATTGCATTATCATTAAATGTTTCCAGGCAATCCCATGCTTCAACTTTTCTACTAACCTTGGTCAAACTAGCTAGTGACAAGTTAATCATTAGATGTTATAACTTCGGATTTTTAGAGTGAGCTTCTGATTAATACAAGTTTATGAAATGCAGGAGCAGCTTGCATCTGCAGTTCACTCTGCCTTAGACACATCCTCAGGTCCTTTCCTTCTGGAGGCAGGCTTGCAGCTAGCTACTAAGGTTGATTTTCTGGACATCTTTCTTTTCTTCAGTTGATTACCTCCAATTGAACTATCAAAAAGTTTGGATGAGATGATGCGAGAAAATTTCAGATACTGACAAGTGGAATGATTAGCGGCGATCAAGTTGCAGTTAAACAAATATTTTCATTGATTTCACATCCATTGGATAATTTCAATGACCTTGAATACCCTTCATTCGCAGAGTGGGTAGAATGCAAGGTATGTCTACTTCTAATTTTTTATTGTTCCAGATATTCTGTTAGACTCCTGAAGGGGCACAATATCTATTATTTACCTTTTGTTTATATTTTTGTGGTATGCAGCTTCTTATAAGTTCAATAAGTAGTTACTAATGTCTTAAAATACAGATCAAGATAAGACTTTTGGCTGCTCATGCCTCACTTAAATGCCATATATTTACCTTCTTGAGGAGACATCACAAGGAGGTTCCAGATGAGCATCAAGCCTTATTACCATTATTTTCAAAAAGTTCGAATATTCTGGGTAAATACTGGATGCAAATTCTGAAGGACTTGAGTTATGTTTGTTTGGGCATGTCTCTCAAAAAAACTGTGAGCTTAATTATGACAGAACCTTTTTTTTTAAATTTCCTATTATCTTATTTTTCTTTTCACAGAACTGAAAGTTTAGTGTATGTCAAAATTCCCATTGGTTTTATGTATTTTTCTTCTTTCTTTTGTTGCAGAGGAATCCGTTCCTTGATGAAACACAATCACCACTTGTCTTATCAAAATTGCAGCCTTGTTTGGAAGAAGCCTGGCCAGTAATGTTGCAAGCACTTGCACTCGATGCAGTCCCTGTAGATTCTGAAAATACATCAACAGATAGATTGGCCTCTGGATATAGCATGGTTGAACTTCAATCAGAAGAATATCAGTTTCTCTGGGGCTTTGCTTTGCTGGTTCTATTTCAGGGACAATGCCCAGCCCATAATAAACAGATCGTACCTCTGGGTTCTGCTAAATCTAAGTATGGTGGAGACACCTTGGTTGAACAAATAATCCCTCCTGGCTTGAACTTATGTCAGAGTGTGTTGCCAGTATTCCAATTTCTCTCCTCTGAAACCTTTTTTAGTAGTGGATTTCTTACTGTGGACAGTTGCCAGGAATTGCTTCAGGTAGTGATCTCTTTGTTTTTCGTGTTTTTGTCTTAGCTAACTTGAATAAATGTTGATTGTTTTGTTCACAATATGATAGTGCAACATGTGGTTTTCTTAATAATACAGGATGTAGACACACTTAATATGATTTCCATCCTTCTTTGGGAATATAACATTATAATCAAATATCTATATTATGATATTGATCTCTTTGATATGATGCTGCAATTTATTGTTGCTTGCCTATTGAGTGAATTCTAAAAATGTACTAAGAATGACAAATTTATCCAAGAGAACTCTTCCTTCCTTTCTGTAATAACCTGATACCACATGTTCTGCTGTTCCTACGGGTGGAATGTCAGAAAAGGTGGTATTTGACAGCCTTTTTGGATACACATATTTTTCTAGTACTTCTGAGGTTTTCTTTTTTAATTTCATTCTTAGCTAGAGAATTTATCAGTTGTATTTTAAATCATGTCGTTTATAGTTTATCAAAACAAATAAATTTAGCTTGAACCCATGAACCATGGACACCAAAATTCTGAAAAAGAAAACATAAATTTAATAGGTTGGTCCAACTTGATCATTTCTTATTTATTCCTCTTAATCTTTTTTGAAAATGCATGTTTTTGTTCACTCACACAGTCACACTACCTATATGAGCCATGGCTTTTGATTTAAGACTAGCAATTGCTGGGACTAGTGTCCTCACATTCAGTAATTCTAGGTCTGGTTGTTTGATGAAACCCTTCACTGTGAATCATGCACATCTTAGACTTATGATAGTTTCATTGCATGCAGGTTCTCTCATATTTCATAAACATATACCGCACATGGGGCAATCTTGTAGTATTTGTTCTATCACAGGTGAACATCTGCAAACCCTTTTGAAGTAATTTAGATTTCTATTATGATATTGATGAACTAATGGTAGTAGTTTTTTGTTTTCTCTTATCATCATTATTATTATTACGGTATGCTATTTTTAGCATAGCATGTTCTATGCATCATCCCAAACAAAAAAGAAAGTAATGACTAAAGGAAAGAAAAGAACTTCTGAGTACAAGAAACAATGGGTTAATATTTCTTGTTTATTGTCTGTTCCTTTCTCTTAGCTAAGTTTTGGTGCAGTTTACGCAACATTTCATTGTCTGTGGCATGGTCCAGATTCAGATTTTTGCGATGACTTCATAATAGTATCAACTTTATTATATGGACCTCAAGATTTGCCAGTAACTCTGTTTTTAGTCTTTTTGTGGTTTATTCGAACTATGCTCAGGAGAAGTGGATTACATGTTTGTGAACTTTGGGCTTAATGAAGTTGCGATTTGTTTTCTACATATTTTATTGCATCATTTGTGGAGTATCGAAGTTAACCTTTTCATGCAGATCCTGAATTGTACTTCAATTTGTTGTTCCTTTAAACAGATACTGGAGAAATGCCCTGAAGATTTTCTTAGAGAAGAAAGTTTTACTCAAATGTCAATGGAACTTTGTTTAGATCTTCTTCTTAAACTTCTCCATAGGTAATATATTTTTCGTGTGTATTGGTTACTGTTCCCAAGTTAAAAAGACTTGATAAAGTGCTTATATCTTGTTTTATTTATTTGGTACAGTACTGATGTAATGTCACCAGATCACCAAAATTTGGAGGAATTAGTATCTCCACTATTTATCATTGCTAAGACACTTGCGATGCTCTTTGAAGATAAGGTATCTTTAGTCTATGCATGATCTGAGGCCGAATATGCTTTGCAGATCAAGCTGTGTTTGGCCAAACTATTCTCTTATATATTTGGAATGAATCTTACTTTCGAAATGAGAATTGCTTGTGTTTTCAACTCACATATGTTGACCTGAATGACATTCAATTGCTTGTTCTGAGATGCAGAAGCAGTTTCCTACGGTGATTTTGGCCTTTTTCTCAGTTGGTTACAAGGGCATTAGGGTAGCTTCAACCCCATTGTGCTTTTCAAAGTTTATTGCTTTTCTCCAGATGACCAAGCAATTGTTGAATGAACATATTAATGGTGAGCCTTGAAAGTCTAAACCTGTCTTCTATTTTCCTTCCCTTGTAATTATTCATAACCCTATCACTGTATGTTCATCCAATCGATCCAAACTTTTTTCCACAATTGTCTCCCTTTAATATCACTATTACAGAAGATCATAAATGGTCATCATTTAGGACTAAGTGTACTGTTCGGTGCGTTTTCTGTATTTCATAGTCCTTACTTTTGATGGTAGAAGAAATCTTTTTGTGTGGAATTCATATCATACGACCTTTTGATGTGTTTTTATGCAGTCAAACGGTTTCATGTTAAAAGGATGGAAGTTCTATTATCTGGTGGACATGGAGGTTGCCATATAAAAAATGCAATAAGCTCAATAAAGTAGGGAGAATATTCTAATTTAGTCCTAAGTTTATGTTTTCTCTTCCAATTTAGTCCTAAGTTTGCATTTGTTTCAAGGTAATCTTATGGCTTGTTTGGATACCACCATTTCATTTGAAATTATGGATTTGGTTCAAATATCTTGTTTGGGAACTTAAAAAATTTGGATTTGAATTTGACACAAATCCAATGTTAAATTTGAGAAGAACAAATTTCAAAATATCAAATGACAAGTCTACCCCATGGTATTTCAATTTTATAAAACTCATTACTTTCATGTTCTAACACTTCTTTCTCTCTCTTTTTTGTTGCTTGAACACCTTTCTCCCTCTCTTGGATTTGAAATACAAATATTATCCAGACACTCAATTTGGATTTGAAATTCAGAATTTCAAATGATAAATTTTAAATGATGAATTTCAAATGAAATGGTGGTATCCAAACGCAACCTTAAGTTTATGCTTTTCGTTCAAATTTAGTCCTCAGTTTGGGCAAATTGTTCCAATCAACAACCAAATTGGAATAATTTTGTCTAAACATAGGACGGAATTGGAACAAAATTAAGCCAAACTTAGGACTAATTTGGAACAACGCATAAATATAGGATTATTTTGGAGCAAAATCCTAACTTGGGAATTAAACATAGCATGCTATTTGTTGGTTTAGGAAAGGCTTAAGACTGTGCATTTCATCTTCAAAATCCTTTCTTCACAGCCAATTTCACAGGAAGGATATGTTGAAATAGTTCTTGAGAGCTGAGGTATGAAGAAGCAAGAAAGACATGGTCTTTTTCCCAAAGAAAGTATGTACTTGATTTATTAACCAAGACGAGAAAGTTTCGGGCTAAGCCATAAATGCCTATTGCCATATAAGCTACAACTCACAAAGGAGAGTAACCTATTGAAGGTCTTTAGAAGTATGGGACATTGGTTGGAAAATTGAGTTATCTCACAGTAACACATTTCAACATTGCATATCCTATCAGTATTGGGAGTTAATTCATGTGCTCTCCAATAGTTCATCACTATATCATCATAGAGCATTTCTTGTGTAACTTGAAAGGACCTCATAGATGAGTTATATATTTATTTAAGAATCATGGTCATACTCATATAGAATGCTTTTCAGATGCAGATTCAGCAGGATCAAGATTTTGATAGGAGATCTCCTCTAGCAGTTGTGTTTTCGTTGGAGGGACTTTAGTTTCATGGAAAGGCAAGAGACTGTTGTATCTCACTCTAGAGCAAATCATAATATAAAGCCATGACTCATTTAGTGTGTCAAATAATGTGAATCTGTCAACTCCTAACTGAAGTAGGCCTTAAAGTTTCAATGCCAGCAAGGTTATGGTGTAATACCCAAGCTGCTCTTCGCACTGCTTCAAATCCTGTGTTCCATGAGCGAACTAAAGATATTGAGATTGCTCATCATTTCATTCGTGAAAAGGTGGAGCAAAATTCTTTTCGTACTAGATATGTGAAAACTGGAGAACAACTAGAAATCTTGCATGAAGGCTTCTAATTGGGAGCCAGGTTGATTGTCTTTGTAACAATTTGGGCATGATTAACATCTGTGCTCCAAGGTTGAGGGGTGTTAGACAGTAGGAACGTAGATATTAGGAATCAATTAGAGAGAAATATAGGGATTGATTGACTCCTTTAGCTACTATGCATATTATTGAATTGAGACACATTGAGAATTACTTCCTCGTATTTTACTTAACTAATAAATGGTTGGTAGTAAAGCTGATTGGGCCATAGTGCAGATAAATATGAACTTGGTGGTGATGGTCTACACCATTTGAGGACAATGCTGGTAACCTGTCTCAATTTGGCTGGCAATTTGACTGACGATTGCATCGAAGGCATCCATCTTATCGAGGATGAAAGATCCAATTTACAGGAACTCCTGCAAACAAAGCTTGCTTTCTCTCTTGAAGAAACTATTTCATTCGCAAATTTAGCTCATAATGTTGGACGTTTTGGAGAACACAACAGTGAAACCATATTTTTTAGCATGGTCAAATACTGCGTTAAATGGATCCAAACCGTACTCACTGATTCAAATACACAGGTGCTGAGATTTGTTTGCAAGGATTTAAGAGGTGGTCAGTTATACTTTCTTTTAAAGAGCAGTTTGTTGATTGAAATTTCTCTGGTGCAGGTTCAGGTAATCGGTTTGCAGGTACTAGAAAACATGCTAACAACTGACACCAACATAGAAGACAACAGTTTCCTAATGTTCTTTATTGGGGAACTTGTTGGAGATATCTTCACCACAATCCAGAAGCTGGTGAAGGTGAGCTAATCTCAGTCGTCTTTCTTTTCGGTATGTTTTTCCTTGGAAGAGGGCAAGGAGGTCCGTCAATGTTTGCCATTCAGACTAAGTTGCATTACTATAATGATGACAGAGTGATATAACTAAGGAATCTGTAATTATTGCTGATAAAAGCTTGGAAGTATTAGTGCTTCTGCAAAAAATGTCGAAGGCTAGCAAAAGTCACAGTGATATTATGTATCTTCTTCTGGAAGCCATTGTTATCGTATTCACAGCATCAGAAAATGGTTCTTCTCAGGTGATTTAGTTGAGACGTCTCTATGATACAATTGAAAATGTTTTTTTTTATATCTCATTTCACATTGTTCTGAATTATCCATGTTGATGACAGGAAGTCAATGAGATGAGAAACACTGCCTTGAAGCTTATTTCTCATCTTTCTAAGGGTCCTTCTGCCACTCAGTTCAAGAAAGTTCGCTCATCGATGCCTGTTGCACGGAAGCAGAAAGTTAAGGTGCTTATCTTGCTATGTTTCTCTGTTTATTCAAGTTTAATTGAGGCTCCGTTGGTCAAGAGTTTGCCAATGAAAATGGGAATGGCCAAATTTGTGTAATTCTGACGCATTTTGATTCCGATTCCCATTCCCACACCCTCCCTTGGACAATTTGATTCCCATTTTGCAAAATCATTGAATGTGATTCCTTCATAGCGATCATAAAAACTTTGTAACTCCCCTCATTTACACACAAAGGAGGGCTGATTCCCATTTTCATTCATTTTGTATACACGCGGAGCCCAAGAGAAAATAGAGCTTCAATATAATTAAAAACATTGTTGACATTATCTGTTTTAGCTGAAGGCAAAATAGTGTAAATTTCTGAATCGGATGTACATCTGCAAATAACCCAGCAAATCATGAGCTACACCCTCCGTCCTAAAACAAGCGTCCCATTTCTAAAAATAGTATGTATATGGTTCCTCTCAGCAATGCATTACATATTGATCTGTAATGTAACAAACCATTATTTGGTCAGGAGCCAGGATTTTTCAAACATGAGAAGCCATATTTTTCTTGAGTTTACAGATGATGCATATCTTTAGGGGCAACAAAAGAGGAACTTACCTAGTTCTCTTCATTGTTTTCTTAAAAACAAATTATTTGTTACTAAACCATGTTGTGTGAGATCCAACTGATTTATTACTTCTCTTGTTGATATTCCCTGATGGAAACTGGAAACGGAGTCAGGGCAGTATCTTGTTGATGGATTGGTATAGAAATTATGGAGATAATGTACCTACTGCCGATTTCTGACGGAGCTTCCCTCATTTCAGGAGATGATTCGTGCTTCTGCTGGTGTCGGTAACGGGGAAGATGGATAGGATGGGGAAAAAATGGCACTTCTTAGTAATGCATTTCATGTGAATGCTCTGTGGATCACAGCAGGAGCAGGAGAGCCCTGATGAAAATAGTTTCAAGTATTCTGAGATGCTGCCTTCAGAAAAATAAAACTTCCCATGGTTTCCGACAAGTCATGGAAATTTATGTGAATAATTAGATGTAAGAAACAAAAGTAGATTTTATTGCTTTTATTGCATCCTGAGATGCTTGGCCGCCATTACCACTCAACCCATATTTTGGCATCCAAATATTGTTTTGATGCCACTGCTTAGTGAAAGTATAGTACTAGGTGGGTGGGTTAGTCCAATGGTTAACACGCTCAACTCATAACCGTGAGGTCATGAATTCGAACCTCACTCTTG